>JAWPEI010000123.1:0-119834 GCA_035578085.1 Solanum pinnatisectum
CAAATTAGGGTTTGAGGGTTTAATTTTAAGTTAGGGTTTAAGGTTTTGGGTTTAGTGATTAGGGAGTTTAGGTTTCACGGTTTAGGGTTTTCAGAGTCTAGGCATTGGGTTTAGGGTTTAGGGTTCTGATTGTAGCATTTATGTTTCAGTTTTAGGGTTAGGGTTTAGGTTTTTAGGTTTTAGGATTTAGGGTTGAGTGTTTTGTATTTGGGGTTTAGAGTGTAGGGTTTAGGATTCAAGTTTAGGGTTTAGGGTTAGGTTTGGGGTTCCAGATTTAGTTTAGGGGTTTAGGGTTTAGGGTTAGAAATTAGAGTGGGTTTAGGATTCCAAGTTTAGGGTTTAGGGTTGGGGTTTAGGGTCTAGGGTTTTAGGTTTGGAGTTTAGGTTTAGGGTTTAGGATTTAGAATTTGAGAGGATTTTCATTTTAGGGTTTAGGGTTTTGGTTTGGGGTTTAGTGTTTGGGGTTGGGGTTTGGGTTTAGGGTTTAGAGTTTTAGTGTTTTGGGTTAGGAGTTTGAGTTTATGGCTTAGTATTTTAGGGTTAGGGTTTAAATTTGGGTTGGTTGTTTGAGGTTTAGGGTTTAGGGTTTAGGAGTTTATGATTAATGGTTTTTAGATTTAAGGTTTAGGAGTTTAGGAGTTTAAGGTTTTAGGAGTTTAGGGTTTAGGGTTAAGAATTTGGGGTCTACAAATTAGGGTTTAGAGTTTAATTTTAAGATTTAGGAACTTAAGTTTTGGGTTTTAGTGAAGTTAGGGTTTAGGATTTTAGGGTTTAGGATTTAGAGTTTAGGCATTAGGTTTAGGGTATAGGGTTTAGAGTGTAGAGATTTGGAGATTTTAAGGTTAGGGTTAGGGTTTAGGAGTTTAGGTTTTAGGATTTAGGGTTTTGGGTTTGTGTTTGGAGTTTAGAGTGTGGGGTTTAGGATTCCATGTTGAGTTTAGGGTTTAGGGTTTGGGATTTTTAGGTTTAGAGTTTGAGTTTAGGGTTTAGGGTTTAGGGTTTTAGGTGTGAGTTTATGATTTTGGTTTTTAGAGTTTAGGGTTTAGGTTTGCATTTTACATTTAAGGTTTAGGGTTTGGGTTTTTAGGGTTTTTTTAGGGTTTAGGATTTTGAGTTTAGGGTTTGGGTTTAGTGTTTAGGTTTAGGGTTTAGGGTTTAGGAGTTTTTAAATTTTTTTTCAATTATTAGGATTTAAATTCATTAAATTTCAGGTTTAGTCATTGGAGTTTAAATTTTGATTAAAGTTTAAATTTAAATTTTAAATTGAATTTAGGGATTTAAGGTTAGAATTTAGGGTCTACAAAATTAGGAGTTTAGGTTTAAGTTTAAGATTTAGGGTTTAGGTTTTGGGTTAGTGATTAGGGTTTAGGATTTTAGTGTTTCTGAGTTTAGAGTTTAGGCATTAGGGTTTAGGAGTTTGGGGTTTTACATGATGTAGGATTATGTTTAGTTTTAGGGTTAGAGAGTTTAGGTTTAAATTTTGGATTTAGGGTTGAGTTTTGTGTTAGGAGTTTAAAGTGTGAATTTAAATTCAAGTTTAGGTTTTAGGGTCTAGGGTTTTAAATTTAGGGTTTAAGGTTTAGGAGTTTAGGGTTTAAAATTTATGATTTTGGGTTAATTTATTTAAATTTAAAATTTAAATTTAAATTTAAATTTAAAATTTAAAATTTAAATTTAAAATTTTAAGTTTAAATTTAGGGTTTAAAATTTAATATTTAATTAAAATTTAATGTTTAAATTTAAATTTAATGTTTGGTTAAAATTTAAATTTATAATTAATAATTTAAATTTAAAATTTAGGTTTAGGGTTTAAATTTAGGGTTTAAATTTAAAATTTTAAATTTAAATTAAGGGTTTAAAGTTTAAATTCTTTAAAATTTAAGACATAGGATTTGGGATTTGGTTTTAGGTTATAATTTGGGTTTAAGGTTTAAATTTAGATTTTAGTTTATATTTAGCATTTAGAGTTTTAGAGTTTAGGATTTTGGGTTTTAGTGTCTGAGATTAGGGTTTAGAGTTTAGGGTTTGGGGTTTAAGGTTTAGGGTTTAGATTTTAAGTTAAAATTTAAGTCTACAAATTGGGGTTTGGGTTTAATTTTAAGATTTAGGGTTTGGGTTTTGGGTTTAGTGATTAGGGTTTAGGTTTCACAGTTTAGGGTTTAGAGTCTAGGCATTAGGGTTTGGGGTTTAAGGTTCTGATGTAGCATTTATGTTTTTAGGTTTTAGGGTTAGGGTTTAGGTTTTTAGGTTTTAGGATTTAGGGTTGAGGTTTTGTATTAGGAGTTTTAGAGTCACGAGTTTAGGATTCCAAGTTTAGGTTTTAGGGTCTAGGGTTTTAGGTTTAAATTTAAGGTTTAAATTTTGGGTTTTAAAATTTAAAATTTTAGAATTTAGGGTTTAGGGTTTAAAGTTTAGTGTTTAAATTTAAAATTAGGGTTTAAATTTGGGTTTTAAAAATTTAAATTTTAAATTTAAAATTTATGATTAATGGTTTAGATTTAAAATTTAGGGTTTAGGGTTTAAGATTTAAGGTTTAGGATTTTAGGTAAGAATTTAGGGTCTACAAATTAGGGTTGAGGTTTAAGTTTAAGATTTGGGGTTTAGGTTTTGGGTTTAGTGATTAGGGTTTAGGTTTTAGTGTTCACAGTTTAAGTTTAGGCATTAGGAGTTTAGGGTTTAGGGTTTCTGATTGTAGGATTTATGTTTAGGTTTTAGGGTTAGGGTTTAGGTTTTTAGTTTTAGGATTTAGGGTTGAGGTTTGTGTTAGTTTAGAGTGTAGGAGTTTAGGATTCCAAGTTTAGGTTTTAGGGTCTAGGGTTTTAGGTTTAGGGTTTAAATTTTAATTTAGAATTTATGATTTTTAGGTTTAGGGTTTAAAATTTTGGTTTAGGGTTTAGTGTTTAAATTAGGGTTTAGGGTTTAGGGTTTGAGTTTTTGGGTTTAGGGTTTTAGGGTTTAGGGTTTAGGGTTTAAATTTAAATTAGGGTTTAGGGTTTAGGGTTTAGGGTTTAGTGTTTTGGGTTGGAGTTTAGGGTTTATGATTAATGGTTTAGGTTTTAGGGTTTAGAGTTTGGGTTTAAGTTTAGGGTTTAGGGTTTAGGGTTTAAGTTCGGGTTTAGGAGTTTAGGACATAGGATTTAGGATTTAGGTTTTTAGGTTATAATTTAGGGTTTAAGGTTTAGGGTTTAGGAGTTTTGGTTTTATATTTAGCATTTAGGGTTTAGAGTTTAGGATTTTTGGATTTAGTGTCTGGGATTAGGGTTTTAGAGTTTAGGAGTTTAGGGTTTAGGTTTAGGGTTTAGGATTTTGGATTAGAATTTAGGGTCTAAGTGGGGTTTAGGGTTTAATTTTAAGATTTAGGTTTAGGTTTTGGGTTTAGTGATTAGGGTTTAGGTTTTAGTTTAGGGTTTAGAGTCTAGGCATTAGGGTTTAGGGTTTAGGAGTTTCTGATTAGCATTTATGTTTCAGTTTTAGGGTTAAGGGTTTAAGGTTTAGGGTTTGGGTTTTAGGGTTGAGGGTTTTGTGTTAGGGTTTAGAGTGTAGGGTTTAGGATTCCAAGTTTAGGGTTTAGGGTTAGGGTTTAGGGTCTAGGGTTTTAGGTTTAGGGTTTAGGATTTAGAATTTATGATTTTGGGTTTAGGGTTTAGGGTTTTGGTTTAGGGTTTAGTGTTTAGGGTTAGGGTTTAGGTTTTAGGGTTTAGGGTTTAGGGTTTAAATTTAGGGTTTAGTGTTTAGGAGTTTTTATGGTTTTTGGTTGGCTTTTGATGGTTTTTTGTTTTAGGGTTCTGGTTTCTGTTTAATGGTTTATATTTTTGGTTTTGGGTTTAAGGTTTAGGGTTTAGGGTTTAGGGTTAGGAATTTAGGGTCTACAAATTTGGGTTTAATTTTAAGATTTAGGGCTTAGGTTTTGGGTTTAGTGATTAGGGTTTAGGTTTTAGGGTTTAGGATTTGGGATTTAGGCATTAGGGTTTAGGAGTTTAGAGTGTAGGATTTAAGTTTAGGTTTTGGGGTTAGGGTTTAGGAGTTTAGGTTTTAGGATTTAGGAGTTTTGGGTTTGTGTTAGGGTTTAGAGTATGGGTTTTAGGATTCAAGTTTGAGGGTTTAGGGTTTAAGTTTTAGGGTTTAGGATTTTAGGTTTAGGGTTTAGTTTAGAGTTTAGGGTTTAGGGTTTTGAGTTTAGGTTTATGATTTTGAATTTAAATTTATTTAAATTTGCATTTAGGGTTTAGGAGTTTAAATTTAGAGTTTATGATTAGGAGTTTAGGTTTTAGGTTTAGGGTTTAAGTTTAGAGTTTAGGATTTAGGGTTTAGGGTTTATGGTTTAGCGTTTATAATTTAAGTGTTTAGGGTTTATGGTTAAGGGTTTAGTTCTTTGTTTAGGGTTTAGAGATTAGGGTTTATAGTACATGCGGTAGGATTTGTGGGTTTAGGGTTTGAGTTTATGGTTTGGGAATTTGGGTTAAGGAGTTTTGGGTTTATTTTTAGGGTTTTTGGTTTTGGGTTAAGAGTTTGGGATTTAGGGTTTAGGGTTTAGTGTTTTGAATTTAGGATTAAGGGTTTAGGGTTTATAATTTACGATTTAGGGTTAAAAGCTTACGATTAGTGTTTAGGGTTTAGAGTTTAGGATTTAGGGTTTAAAGTAAAGTTTACGTTTAGGGTTTATAGTTAATGGTTTATGTTTATGGTTTAGTGTTCCAAGTTTAGCATTTATGTTTAGGGTTTGTGTCTAGGGTTTTGGGTTTAGAGTTTATGATTTTGGGTTTAGGGTTTATGGTTTTAAATTTAAGTTTAGTTTTTAAAATTAAGGTTTAGGGATTAAAATTCCAATTAAATTTAAATCTAAAATTTAAATTTAAAATTTAAATTTAAATTTAAATTTAAGTATAATTTTAAATTTAAAATTTAAAATTTAATTTAAAATTTAAATATAAATTAAAATTTAAAATTTAAAATTTAAATTTTAAATTTAAAATTTAAAATTTAATGTTTAAGTTAAACTTAAATTTAAAATTAGGTGATTTAATGTTTAATTAGGGTTTAAAATTTATAATTAATAATTTAAATTTAGGGTTTAAATTTAAAATTTGATTTAAATTTAGGGTTTAAAATTTTGATTTATAGTTAAAATTTAGGGTTTAGAGTTTAGGATTTGGGTTTAGTGTTTAGGGATTAGGGTTTAGAGTTTAGGTTAAGGGTTTAAATTTAGGGTTTGGGTTTTGGAGTTAAGAATTTAAATTCTATTAGAGTTTAGAGTTAAAGTTAAGATTTAGGGTTTAGGTTTTGGGTTTAGTGATTAGGGTTTAAATTTTGGTGTTTAGGGTTTAGAGATTTAGGCATTAGGGTTTAGGGTTTAGGATTCTGATTGAATTATATTTAAATTTAAATTAAAATTTAGGTTTCATTTAGGATTTAAAATTGAGGTTTTGTATTAGGGTTTAAAGTGTAGGGTTTAGGATTCCAATTTTAGGTTTTAAATTTAGGGTAAAATTTAAATTTAAAATTTAAAGTATAATTTTAGGGTTTAATTTAAATTTAAAATTTAAAATTAGGGTTTAAATTTAGGAGTTTGAATTTAAAATTTTAAATTTAGGGTTTTTAGGGTTTAGGTTTAGGGTTTAGTGTTTAAATTTAAATTTAGGGTTTGGGGTTTAGTTTAAATATTTTGGGTTAGGGTTTAAAATTTGCATTAATAGTTTTAGGTTTAGGATTTTAGTTTAGAATTTAAATTTAGGTTTAGATTCAAATTTAGGGTTTGAAATTTAAATTTAGAACAAGTTTGGGTAAATTTAAATTTAGTTAAATTTAAATTTAAAGTTTAGGGTTTTTGGTTTATAATTAGCATTTAGGGTTTAGAGTTTAGGATTTTGGGTTTAGTGTCTAGGGATTAGGGTTTAGAGTTTAGGGTTTAGGGTTTAGGATTTTAGGTTAAGAATTTAGGGTCTACAAATTAGGGTTTAGGGTTTAATTTTAAGATTTAGGGTTTAGGTTTTGGGTTTAGTGATTAGGGTTTAGGTTTTACGGTTTAGGGTTTAGAGTCTAGGCATTAGGGTTTAGGGTTTAGGGTTTACAGTGTAGCATTTATGTTTCGGTTTTAGGGTTAGGGTTTAGGTTTTAGGTTTTAGGATTTAGGGTTGAGGGTTTTGTGTTAGGGTTTAGAGTGTAGGGTTTAGGATTCCAAGTTTAGGGTTTAGGGTTAGGGTTTAGGGTCTAGGGTTTTAGGTTTAGGGTTTAAGGTTTAGGGTTTAGGATTTAGAATTTATGATTTTCATTTTAGGGTTTAGGGTTTTGGTTTAGGGTTTAGTGTTTAGGGTTAGGGTTTAGGGTTTAGGGTTGGGTTTAGGGTTTAGGATTTAGGGTTTAGGGTTTAAATTTAGGTTTAGGGTTGGGGTTTAGGGTTTAGGGTTAAATTTGAGGTTTAGGGTTTTAGGTTTAAATTTATGATTAATGGTTTAGATTTAGGGTTTAGGAGTTTAGGGTTTAGGGTTTAGGGTTTAGGGTTAGGAATTTAGGGTCTACAAATTAGGGTTTAGGGTTTAATTTTAAGATTTATGGCTTAGGTTTTGGGTTTAGTGATTAGGGTTTAGGTTTTTGGGTTTAGGATTTAGAGTTTAGGCATTAGGGTTTAGGGTTTTGGGTTTAGGGTGTGGGATTTGAGATTTAGCTTTTAGGGTTAGGGTTTAGGGTTTTAGGTTTTAGGATTTGGGGTTTTGGGTTTGTGTTAGGGTTTAGAGTGTAGGTTTTAGGATTCAAGTTTAGGGTTTAGGGTTAGGGTTTAGGGTTTAGGGTTGAATTTAAGTTTAGGGTTTAGGTTTAGGTTTAGGGTTTAGGAGTTTTGGGTTTAGAGTTTATGATTTTGGGTTTAAGGTTTAGGGTTTATGTTTAGCATTTAAGGTTTAGAGTTTTGAGTTTAGTTTTATGATTAGGGTTTAGGGTTTAGGGTTTAGGGTTTAAGTTTAGATTTAGGATTTGGGGTTTAGTTTATGGTTTAGCGTTTATAATTTAGTGTTTAGGGTTTATAGTTAGGGTTTAGGATTCTTATTTAGGGTTTAGAGATTAGGGTTTATAGTGCATGCGGTAGGATTTGTGGGTTTAGGGTTTTGAGTTTATAGTTTGGGAATTTGGGTTAAAGGGTTTTGGGTTTATTTTTAGTTTTAGAGTTTTTGGTTTTAGGTTAAAGTTTGGGATTTAGGGTTTAGGGTTTAGTGTTTTGTATTTAGGATTAAGGGTTTAGGGTTTATGATTTAGGATTTAGGGTTAAAAGCTTACTGATTAGTGTTTAGGGTTTAGAGTTTAGGATTTAGGGTTTAAAAGTAAAGTTACGTTTAGGGTTTATAGTTAATGGTTTATGTTTATCGTTAAGTTTTCCAAGTATAGCATTTATGTTAAGGGATTTGTCAATAGTGTTTTGGGTTTAGAGTTTATGATTTTGGGTTTAGGGTTTATGGTTTAGGTTTAGAGTTTAGTTTTTAGGGTTAAGGTTTAGGGATTAGGGTTTGGGTTTTAGGGTTTAAGGTTAGAATTTAAGGTTTAAGGTTTAGGGTTTAGGGTTCTTGATTTATAGTTAGGGTTTAGGGTTTAGAGTTTAGGATTTAGGGTTTAGTGTTTAGGGATTAGGGTTTATAGTTTAGGGTTAAGGGTTTAAGGTTTAGGGTTTAGGGTTTTGGGTTAAATTTGGTCTACAAATTAGTGTTTAGGGTTTAAGTTTAAGATTTAGGGTTTAGGTTTTGGGTTTAGTGATTAGGGTTTAGTGTTTAGGCATTAGGGTTCAGGGTTTAGGGTTTAGAGTGTAGGATTTATGTTTAGGTTTTAGGGTTAGGGTTTAGGCTTTAGGTTTTAGGATTTAGGGTTCAGGGTTTTGTGTTAGGGTTTAGAGTGTAGAACTTAGGGTTCCAAGTTTGGGGTTTAGGGTCTAGGGTTTTGGTTTAGGATTTAAGGTTTGGGGTTTAGGGTTTAGGGTTTTGGGTTTAGTTTATGATTTTGGGTTTAGGGTTTAGGGTTTAGGTTTAGGGTTTAGTGTTTAGGGTTAGGGTTTAGGGTTAGGGTTTGGGTTTTAGGATTTGGGTTTAGGTTTAGGGGTTTAGGGTATGGTTTAGGGGTAAGGGCTTTGGGTTAATGGTTTACTATTTGAAGTTGAGTTTAGGATTAGGAGTTTAGGGTTTAGAATTTGGGTGGGTTTAGGCTTAAGGGTTTAGTGTTTAATGTTAGATTTAGGGTTTAGGATTTATAGTTTAGGGTTTAGGGTTTAAGATTTAGGGTTTAGGATTTTAGGTTAAAATTTAGAGTCTCTGAATGGGTTTAGTGTTTAAGTTTAAGATTTAGGGTTTAGGTTTTGGGTTTAGTGATTAGGTTTGGGTTTTAGTGTTTAGGGTTTAGAGTTTAGGCATTAGGTTTAGGGTTTAGGGTTCTGATGTAGGATTATGTTTTAGGTTTTAGGGTTAGAGTTTAGGTTTTAGTTTTAGGATTTAGGGTTGAGAGTTTGTGTTAGGAGTTTAGAGTGTAGTTTAGGATTCAAATTTGGGATTTAGGGTCTAGGTTTAATTTAGGTTTTAAAGGTTTAAATTTAATTTATGATTTTAAATTTAAAATTTAAATTTGGTTTAAATTTAGTGTATAGGGTTAGGGTTTAAAATTTAAATTTTAATTTAGGGTTTTAAATTTAAAATTTAAATTAAATTTAAATTTAATTTAAATTTAAATTTAGGGTTTAATTTAATTTTAAATTAAAATTTAAATTTATAATTAATAATTTAAATTTAAAATTTAAAATTTAAATTTAAATTTAAAACTTAAAATTTAAATTTAAATTCAATTTAAAATTTAGGGTTTAGGATTTAGGTTTTAATTAAATGGGAATTTTAAATTTAAAGTTTAAGTTTAGTTTATAAAGTGGGGTTTTTAAATTTTTAATTTATAATTTTTAAGTTTAAGTGTCTAGGGTAAATTTAGAGTTTAGGTTTAGGGTTTAAGTTTAGGGTTTAGGATTTTAGGTTAAATTTAGGAGTCTACAAATTAGTGTTTAGGGTTTAATTTTAAGATTTAGGAGTTTAGGTTTTGGGTTTAGTGATTAGGGTTTAGGTTTCTGGTTTAGGGTTTAGAGTCTAGGCATTAGGGTTTAGGGTTTAGGGTTTCTGATTAGCATTTATGTTTGGTTTTAGGGTTAGGGTTTAGGTTTTAGGTTTTAGGATTTAGGGTTGAAGGTTTTGTGTTAGGGTTTAGAGTGTAGGATTTAGTATTCCAAGTTTAGGTTTTAGGGTTATGGTTTAGGTTCTAGGGTTTTAGTTTTAGGGTTTAAGTTTTAGGTTTTAGGATTTAGAATTTATGATTTTCATTTTAGGGTTTAGGGTTTTAGTTTAGGGTTTAGTGTTTGAGTTAGGGTTTGAGTTTAGGTTTAGAGTTTAGTGTTTTGGGTTGGGAGTTTAGGGCTTATGGCTTAGTGTTGAGGGTTAGGGTTTAGGGTTTAAGGTTGGGTTTTGAGGGTTTAGGGTTTTAGGTTTAGGGTTTATGATTAATGGTTTAGATTTAGGGTTTAGGGTTTAGGGTTTAAGGTTTAGGGTTTAGGGTTTAGGGTTAGGAATTTAGGGTCTACAAATTAGGGTTTGGGTTTAATTTTAAGATTTAGGAGCTTAGGTTTTAGGTTTAGTGATTAGGGTTTAGGTTTTGGGTTTAGGATTTAGGATTTAGGCATTAGGGTTTAGGGTTTAGGAGTTTAGTGTAGGATTTAGATTTGATTATAGGGTTAGGGTTTAGGGTTTGGGTTTTAGGATTTGGGTTTTGGGTTTGTGTTAGGAGTTTAGAGTGTAAGTTTTGATTCCATGTTTAAGGTTTAGGGTTTAGGGTTTAGGATTTTAGGTTTAGGGTTTAAGGTTTAGGTTTAGTTTGAGTTTAGGTGTAGGATTTATGATTTTGGGTTTAAGGTTTATTTGGTTTAGCATTTAAAGTTTAGGGTTGAGTTTTAAATTTAGGTTTTAAATTTAAATTTAGGGTTTGGGTTTTAGTTTTAAATTAAATTTTAAATTTTTAAATTTAGGTTTTAAATTTAGGTTTAGGGTTTATGATTAAATTTAGATTAAATTAGGGTTTAGGGTTTAAATTTTAGGGTTTAGGATTTTAGATTTAAATTTAGAATTTAGGAGTGCACAAATTAGGGTTTAGGGTTTAAGTTTAGATTTAGGGTTTAGGTTTTGGGTTTAGTGATTAGGTTTAGGTTTTAGTGTTTACGGTTTAGAGTTTAGGCATTAGGGTTTAGGGTTTAGGGTTTCTGATGTAGGATTTATGTTTAGGTTTTTAGGGTTAGGGTTTAGGTTTTAGGTTTTGGATTTAGGGTTGAGGTTTTGTGTTAGTTTAGAGTGTAGGGTTTAGGATTCCAAGTTTAGGTTTTAGGGTCTAGGGTTTTTAGGTTTAGGGTTTAAGGTTTAGGGTTTAAATTTATGATTATAATTTAAGTTTAAAATTTAAAATTTAATTTAAAATTTAATATTTAAATTAATTTAATTTAAATTTAAATTTAAATTTAATTTAAAATTAAATTTAAATTAAATTTAATGTTTAAAATTAATTTAAAATTTAAATTTAGTATTTAATTAATTTAAATTAAATTAAATTTAGATTTAAATTTAAAATTTAAATTTAAATTTAAATTTTAAATTTAATTGAGTTTTAGGGTTTAGGACATAGGATTATTTAGGTTTTTAGGTTATAATTTAGGGTTTAAGGTTTAGGGTTTAGGGTTTTAGTTTATATTTAGCATTTAGGGTTTAGATTTAGGATTTTGGGTTTAGTGTCTAGGATTAGGGTTTAGAGTTTAGGGTTTAGGGTTTAAGGTTTGGGTTTAGGATTTTAGGTTAGAATTTAGGTCTACAAATTAGGGTTTAGGTTTAATTTTAAGATTTAGGGTTTAGGTTTTGGGTTTTAGTGATTAGGTTTAGGTTTCTGATTTAGGGTTTAGAGTCTAGGCATTAGGGTTTAGTTTAGGGTTTCTGATGTAGCATTTATGTTTGTTTTAGGAGTTAGGGTTTAGGTTTTAGGTTTAGGATTTGGGTTGAGGTTTTGTGTTAGGGTTTAGAGTGCGAGTTTAGGATTCAAGTTTAGGTTTTAGATTTTAGGTTTAGGGTTTAAGTTTTAGGTTTTAGTTTTTAGTATTTAGGGTTTCAGTTTTTAGTTTTTTGTTTTTAGGGTTTAGGGTTTGGGTTGGGTTTTGAGGTTTTGGGTTTAGGTTTAGGTTTATGATTAATGGTTTAGATTTAGGGTTTAGGGTTTAGGGTTTAAGATTTAGGGTTTAGGATTTTAGGTTAAAATTTAGAGTCACAAATTAGGGTTTAGGGTTTAATTTTAAGATTTAGGGTTTAGGTTTTGGGTTTAGTGATTAGGGTTTAGGTTTTAGTGTTTACGGTTTAGAGTTTAGGCATTAGGGTTTAGGGTTTAGGGTTTCTGATGTAGGATTTATGTTTAGGTTTTAGGGTTAGGGTTTAGGTTTTAGGTTTTAGGATTTAGGGTTGAGGTTTGTGTTAGGGTTTAGAGTGTAGGGTTTAGGATTCAGTTTACGGCTTAGGGTCTAGGGTTTTAGGTTTTTGGTTTAAGGTTTAGGGTTTAGGGTTTAGAATTTAGGTTTTTGTGTTTAGGGTTTTGGTTTTTAGTTTAGGGTTTAGTGTTTAGGTTTAGGGTTTAGGGTTTAGGGTTTGGGTTTTTGGGTTTTAGTTTAGGGTTTAGGGTTTAGGGTTTAGTGTTTAGGGTTAGGGTTTAGGGGTTTAGGGTTTAGGGTTTAGTGTTTTGGGTTAGGGTTTAGGGTTTATGATTAATGGTTTAGTTTAGGGTTTAGGGTTTAAGGTTTAGGGTTTAGGTTTAGGGTTTTAAATTGAGTTTTTAGGTTTAGGACATAGGATTTAGGATTTAAATTTTAGATTATAATTTAGGGTTTAAGGTTTGGAGTTTAGGGTTTTTGGTTTATATTTAGCATTTAGAGTTTAGAATTTTGGGTTTAGTGTCCAATTAAGTTTAGAGTTTAAAGGTTTAGGGTTTAAGGTTTAGGTTTAGGATTTTAGAATTAAGGGTCTACAAATTAGGGTTTAATTTAATTTTAGAGTTTAGGTTTTGGGTTTAGTGATTAGGGTTTTAGGTTTTACAGTTTAGGGTTTAGAGTCTAGGCATTAGGGTTTTAGGGTTTAGGGTTTCTGATAGCATTTATGTTTGTTTAGGGTTAGTTTTTAGGTTTTTGGTTTTAGGATTTAGGTTTGAGTTTTTTGTGTTAGGGTTTAGAGTGTGGGGTTTAGGATTCCTTGTTTATGGTTTATGGTTAGGGTTTAGGTTTTAGGTTTTCAGGTTTAGGGTTTAATGTTTAGTGTTTATGATTTATAATTTATGATTTTGTGTTTAGGGTTTTGGGTTTTGGTTTAGGGTTTAGTGTTTAGGGTTAGGGTTTAGGGTTTAGGGTTTAGGTTTTAGGGTTTAGGGTTTTAGGGTTTAGGGTTTAGGGTTTAGTGTTTAGGGTTAGGGTTTATGGTTTAGGGTTGGGTTTTGAGGGTTTAGGGTTTTAGGGTTAGGGTTTATGATTAATGGTTTAGATTTAGGGTTTAGGGTTTAAGGTTTAGGGTTTAGGGTTTAGGGTTAGGAATTTAGGGTCTACAAATTAGGGTTTAGGGTTTAATTTTAAGATTTAGGGCTTAGGTTTTGGGTTTAGTGATTAGGGTTTAGGTTTTAGGGTTTAGGATTTAGAGTTTAGGCATTAGGGTTTAGGGTTTAGAGTGTAGGATTTAGGTTTAGGTTTTAGGGTTAGGGTTTAGGGTTTAGGTTTTAGGATTTAGGGTTTTGGGTTTTGTGTTAGGGTTTAGTGTGTATGTTTTTGGTTTCCTTGTTTAGGGTTTAGGGTTAGGGTTTAGGGTTTAGGGTTTAGGATTTTAGGTTTAGGGTTTAAGGTTTAGAGTTTAGGGTTTAGGGTTTTGGGTTTAGAGTTTATGATTTTGGGTTTAAGGTTTTAGGGTTTAGTTTAGCATTTAGGTTTAGTTTTAGGTTTAGGTTTTATGATTAGGGTTTAGGGTTTAGGGTTTAGGGTTTAAGGTTTAGAGTTTAGGATTTAGGGTTTAGGGTTTATGGTTTAGCGTTTATAATTTCGTGTTTAGGGTTGATGGTTAAGTGGTTTAGGATTTACTTTTTAGGAGTTTAGAGATTAGGGTTTTATGGTCTGCAGGTAGGGTTTGTTTGTTTAGGGTTTTGAGTTTAGGGTTTAGGAATTTAGGTTTAGGGTTTTGGGTTTATCTTTTAGGGTTTTGGGTTTTGGGTTAAGAGTTTGGGATTTAGGACTTAGGGTTTAGTGTTTTGAGTTTAGGATTAAGGGTTTAGGGTTTATAATTTACGATTTAGGGTTAAAGGCTTACAGTTAGTGTTTAGGGTTTAGAGTTTAGGATTTAGGGTTTAAAGTAAAGTTTACGTTTAGGGTTTATGGTTAATGGTTTATGTTTATGGTTTAGGGTTCCAAGTTTAGCATTTATGTTTAGGTTTTGTGTCTAGGGTTTGGGTTTAGAGTTTATGATTTTGGGTTTAGGGTTTATGGTTTAGGTTTAGAGTTTAGTTTTTAGGGTTAAGGTTTAGGGATTAGGTTTGGGTTTGGGGTTTAAGGTTAGAATTTAAGGTTTAAGGTTTAGGGTTTAGGGTTCTTGATTTATAGTTAGGGTTTAGGGTTTAGAGTTTAGGATTTAGGGTTTAGTGTTTAGGGATTAGGTTTATAGTTTTAGGTTAAGGGTTTAAGGTTTTAGGTTTTTTTTTTGGGTTAAGAATTTAGGGTCTACAAATTAGTGTTTAGGGTTTAAGTTTAAGATTTAGGTTTAGGTTTGGGTTTAGTGATTAGGGTTTAGTGTTTAGGCATTAGGTTCAGGGTTTAGGTTTAGAGTGTAGGATTTATGTTTAGGTTTTAGGGTTAGGGTTTAGGCTTTAGGTTTTAGGATTTAGGTTAGGGTTTTGTGTTAGGGTTTAGAGTGTAGGGTTTAGGGTTCCAAGTTTAGGGTTTAGGGTCTAGGGTTTTGGTTTTAGGATTTAAGGTTTAGGGTTTAGGGTTTTGGGTTTAGAGTTTATGATTTTGGGTTTAGGCTTTAGGGTTTAGGTTTAGGGTTTAGTGTTTAGGTTAGGGTTTAGGGGTTAGGGTTTGGGTTTTAGGATTTAGGGTTTTAGGTTTAGGGGTTTAGGGTATGGTTTAGGGGTAAGGGCTTTGGGTTAATGGTTTACTATTTGAAGTTCAGAGTTTAGGATTTGGAGTTTAGGGTTTAGAATTTGGAATTTAGGGTTTAGGCTTAAGGGTTTAGTGTTTAATGTTAGATTTAGGGTTTAGGATTTATAGTTTAGGGTTTAGGGTTTAAGATTTAGGGTTTAGGATTTTAGGTTAAGAATTTAGGGTCTACAAATTAGGGTTTAGGGTTTAAGTTTAAGATTTAGGGTTTAGGTTTTGGGTTTAGTGATTAGGGTTTAGGTTTTAGTGTTTAGGGTTTAGAGTTTAGGCATTAGGGTTTAGGGTTTAGGGTTTACAGTGTAGGATTTATGTTTAGGTTTTAGGGTTAGGGTTTAGGTTTTAGGTTTTAGGATTTAGGGTTGAGGGTTTTGTGTTAGGGTTTAGAGTGTAGGGTTTAGGATTCCAAGTTTAGGTTTTAGGGTCTAGGGTTTTAGGTTTAGGGTTTAAGGTTTAGGGTTTAGGGTTTAGAATTTATGATTTTGGGTTTAGGGTTTAGGGTTTTGGTTTAGGGTTTAGTGTATAGGGTTAGGGTTTAATAGTAATAACACTTAAATGAAATATAAACAAGAGAGAAAGTTATACAAGAACTCACTTTTTATTCAAACTGCAACGGAAAAGGAAGCAAACATCCAAGCGAAAAGAGAAAACATTACAACCAAATAACAAAGGCTAAAAGAAAATCTAGTGTGGAATTTCTGCTGCCTTACAATGAGAAAAACAATGTCTTATATAGACAGAGGAAAGATAGGAATGATTTTGATGCCTTACGATTGGCTCGGGAGGAATCTCCTTTATCTTGAGTGGGTTTAAAGTTGCGGCCATTGCTTTTCTTTTGGAAAAGTAGTGGCTTTTCTTTGTCGGGCATCTACTTTTGAAAAGTGGTGCTCTTTTATAAAGTTGTCGGCCACCTCCGCAACATGCCAAAGTGTCTTTTCTTTGTTGTGGGATTCCATATTTGAACAATTTAATTTTAATCAAGAGATATTCCAACTCTTTGAGTCTCATCTCTTTCCTTTTAAACAATTCCGACTTCTTTGAGTCTCTATTCAAAGGTCAAGAATTCGGATTTTAATATCCTCTCGGATTAAATTAAATTAATCATAAAATGGATCTAGGTAAGATAAGGCTAAGGCTTTTGGCCTTAACATATCTCCATTATCATCGCTTTGAGACGAGGCTTCTTCAACAGTGCAAGGTCGTTTCTTCATTGATTTGTCCTCATCTAAGTCCGACAAGGCCTTTTGAGCCTTTTCTTCAAATCATCTTTGGAAGATGATCTTTTGCCACTTGTAGAGGCTGTAGAAGATCGTTGAGCGACTTCTTTGGGAGCTGGAGACCATCCTTGATGAGTATCTCTTTTGAGAGATATTTAATCTGTCAAATACCGAATCAAAATGTCCAATGATAATAAAGATACCCGTTTTTGGATAAAATATTTACACAATTTAATGTGTTACGGCAAAGTAGAGATGTCTTGTTCGATTTGAAATGATTATATTTATCTGAAAATAATTTTGGCAAAACCTTTTGGTTTCTCCAAAACGATTCCACCATTCGTAGAACCATCTAGGGATAAGATTTTGAAAATTCGGGCTATACTTGACAAACAGTGTGCGTGGTTGGCCTTATGTATAGAAAATTAAACCATGCATTTTTATAATCATACCAATTATAGGTTTGAGGCCTATGTTCTCTTGTGATTAAGCTGGAGTATGTAAATGATGACTATCGATCGAATGGAGAAAAAACTCTTTTAATAGTGAATTTGGAATATGCAATGCTATCCGGATCAGATCATGGCTAAGTTTATGTTCCACTTCTATGGATCCTGTATCAACCAAAATAAACTCATAATATTTTCTAGTCTTTAGTGGATTCTCGTATCCACATAATTCTGTTGTATAACAGGCTTTAGTAAGTGCTTGACTTCGTATCCTTCATATTCCTTGTCAAGTGCAAGGATAGGATTAACTCTGCAGTAACAATGTCAAAAACTTCACGTTCTTTGGATTTGTTTGATGATGGTGAGATCGCTTCCTTAAAGCTTCTGGAGCTTTCATTGTATATGAGTCTTTAGTTTGGGGAGGAAAATCTAGGTTTTCCGATGGAGAAAATGAACATGGTTACGATTCTTTAAGAAAGGGTTTCTTAAGAATCAAGGAATTTGGAAGATGATCTGCTAGGTGGTAGCGATGGAAAGGACTTATGACATGAGAATGAGTGATAGTAGGTAGGCTAGCAATATCCGAAAACTTATTTGGGCTGTTCAGTGATGGCCTGATTGCAAAGGAGAAGTGAAGGCTTCTTGTGCATTCTTTTCCCTTTTCTTGGAAAGGGCCTTTGTTCAAATCCTGGCCTTATGACCGGCCTCATGCTTTTCCCTGCAAAAATTCTCTTGTTAGAAAATCCGGGAGAGAGTTTTCTTCCCCTTTGATATATTCAACTTGGAAATCAAAACTTGACAATAAAGCTTGCCATCTAGCAAATATCTGTTTGGAAACAAGATTTTTAACATCCTTTTGTAGAATTTCTTTAGCAGATTTACAATCTACCTTAAGCAAGAATTCCTTATTAATTAAATCATCTTGAAACTTAGTAATGCAAAGGACAATAGCTAAAACTTCCTTTTTAACAGTACTATAGTTTTTCTGAGCGGAATTCCAAACTCCGGAAGTAAAACGAACTAATTGCTCATGACTTTCAGGTGTTCTCTTTTGCTTGAGAATCCCTCCATAACCGATGTCTGAAGCATCAGTCTCAACAATCATAAAAGAATCCGGATTAGGGATACCTAAGCAAGGCAAACTCTTAACCATTTCTTTAATCTTAATAACTGCGGAGGTTTGTTCTTTTGTCCATGGAACAGGTGTCTTCTTAAGCCTGTCATATAATGGTTTACAAACCTGTCTTACCTTTGGGATGAAGTCCGCAACATAGTTAAGACTACCCAAAAATCTTTGTAACTGAGTTTTGTCTAAGATGACATCTGGGAATTTATCAGAAAACTCAATGGCTCTGCAAATGGGTTTATATGTGCCTTGATATAAATCATGACCAAGAAATCTAATTTTAGTTTGGAAAAGTTTAATCTTTTTGGCGCTAACCACCAGACCATTATGTTTAACAATTTTAAAGAATATATTTAAATGTTTAAAGTGAGAATCAATGTCTCGGAAAGATTAGTACATCATCAATGTAAACAATTGAAATATGACTAATATGATTAAATATGGAATTCATAATATTTTGAAATTACGAAGGGCATTCTTAAGCCCAAAAGGCATAACGTTCCATTCATATTGTCCAAACGGGACATTGAAAGCGATTTGTATTTATCCTTTTGAAATCAGATTTGCCAAAACCTGATTTCATATCAAATTTACTATAAATATTAGCTTTAAAAGTTCTCTTTAAAAGATCCTTTATTAGGAATCGGATATCTAATCCATTTTAAAACAGAATTTAAAGGTTTATAATTAATAACTAGTCGAGGAGAGCCTCTCTCTTTCTCAGCAGCGTTGTTGACATAAAAGGCTGAACAACTCCACGGAGACTTAGAGGGCCTGATAATATTGTTTTCCAAAGAGTATTAATCTCCTTTTGCAAATTTCCATTAAATCATGATTCATTTGAATAGGCCTAGCTTTGTAGAAATGGCCTTTTCATTGAATCCATCAATATAAGGAGATCAACAAGATGGGCTTTTCCGACCCAAAAGCATTTGGAAATTGAGCAAATTTCTTTTTCAAAAGTTTTTTGCAAATTGGAAATCTTAGTTACCATTCCCGGGGTTTCTAAAATTTGCTCAATTTTCTTAATTTTTATATCTTCTTTAAGAAAACAAATCTGATTGGAAATTAGATTAATTCTAAAAGCAGTTTGTTTATGTAAAAATTTACTTTCTTCGTGAGAAAGAGTTTTAATAAAAGGAAATGAAATGTCTTTTCCTAAGATCTTAGTTTTGATAGAATCAAAATCAGAAATATATGGTTTTATTTGAGTAATGAATGGTATACCTAATATAATTTCTTCGTTAATATTTTTAGTTATAACAAAATCATTTTTAAGGCATATACCATTATTGCAAATATGAGCATCAAATAACTTATAATCAATAATTATACGTTCACCTGTGGCGCTGTATAATTTGGTAGTCCCTTTGGTAAGGTACTTAGTAGGAATTAATCCTTCAATAATGCAATTTCGATCTGCACCACTATCTAACAAAGCAATCTTGTTAAGAGTTAAATGATCATTAATAACAAGTTTAATCATAATATGAGAACTCTGAGGTCTAATTTTGGTAATAGCATGGATACCTGCTATCCGCATTATCCGCATCGCCTCATGTTCTTCGTTATCCAAAGCAATAGCGGCTTTAGAGGATCCTTCATCCTTTCTAACTTCTTTGAGAAGTTTTTGGTGATAACCGATCTCAATCTTATGAAGTCGGACTTAATTCCTTCATATCTTCTTTAAGAGAATTTATTTCTCTTCTAAGTTCTTCATGAAGGTTCTTCCTTTTTGGAATCAAATCATTCATGATTTGTTTCATGCTAAAAGGAGTTACTTTAGGCTTTTCTTCCTTTTGCCTAGTAACCAATTTACTGCGATTCAAGGAGGTATTTTCTCTAGCCTCTTCATCTTGAATATGCTCAATAGTAGAAGAGGGTTTCACTGTCTTCTCGGAGATAACATGGATAGTCTTGCTATCACATAGGCAAAATGCACCATTGCAATTGCATTCGACTCTTCTTCTTCTTGATTACGAATTATGGGCAACATTAAGAAATTCTTCATCGTCACTTTCTTCTTGGATGAAGAATATTACGAATCGAGATCTTCCTCTTCTTCGATGATAGAAAGAGTTTTGCTTAATTTCTTCATCAACTTCAAGAAGGTTAATCTTCTTCTTTTTCTTCTTATTTAGGACACTTATTAGATCGTGACCTTTTTTACCACATGTCCAATGTGTCTTGAAGAAGATTCTTTAGAGGCTTGCCTCTTTCCTTTCCTTTTGGATTTTCTCTGGGTTCTCTTCCTTTCTGGAAGATTTTCTTTTATATTTTCCAGTTGTTCTTTCTCTTTCCTGCTTTCCTAGCGGATGGAGGTTTAAGTAATGGAAATCCAAAATCTTGGCAAAAACTACCAAGTTACTGCATATGTAGTTTTTGATCTTTCTTAAGTTGTTCCTTTAACTTAAGATCGGTACATAGCTCCATAGCTACAACATTAATATCTGATAAGATCTCCGTATGCGGTTGAGAATACGAATCTTTCCTTCGCATCTATCTCTTATTTTGATCTAACCTTT
This sequence comes from Solanum pinnatisectum, assembly GCA_035578085.1. NCBI lineage: Eukaryota > Viridiplantae > Streptophyta > Magnoliopsida > Solanales > Solanaceae > Solanum > Solanum pinnatisectum. The sequence continues at coordinate 19,527 of JAWPEI010000123.1, forward strand.
TCAGTGAAATGAGTGGGTAATCCACGATAAAGCGTTCTTTCCAATAATCATTATTGCAATCGGACCTTATCATGACCTTATTTAAAAACATGTCTTTGTACCATCCAAATCACAATTTTTGCGAGACAAATTATTCAAGATTTCTAAACTTCTATCTGGAAAAACGCGGTTCTCCCACAAAATGTTTAGCTATACTATAGAAGCGAGTGGTGTAGCATCTTCGTAGACCATACGAAGAGATATTAGTTCCTTCCTCGATCTTAATCACTACTTTAGTAGTGATAGCCAAGGATATCACTCTATTTTGATCATGAGATAATTGTCCCACCGTTTCTAAGGGTTCTGTAAAACTGCAATGATCATGTTAGCGGCTTCCTTATCACCAAAGACCTTTCATTTTATATCTTTGTGATGTTCATTCCCATTTCTTAGAGCTTAGAATAAATTTGACCTTCGGCCATACCATCTATGTTCCATTCGATCAAGCTTGAGCCATCTGCAGCGAGATCTTTGGATGGAGAACATCTTCCTCAAATTGAACATCGGGAAAGAAGATCTAGGATAATAATTCCTTTTGTTAGGTGCCTTTCTAACAAAGTTCTAAGCTTATTGCCTTGTGTAATATTAAGCTTAGACAATTGCTCATTTATCCTGTCAAGCAGTTCATTGGAATGACTAAACTCTTTGGAAAGTTTAGGAAGTTTTCTTTAGAGAACTCGGGGATCTTGAAAATAGGTTTAGTATCAATCGAGGCTAACTTTGGAAGAGCTAGGTTTATCCGCTATTTGGTGATTCCTCTGAAATTATCCCTTTATGTTCCTCAATTTGTTGGGATATCACATGGAGAACCTGGTTGGTATAATTGTTTTGTTCAAAACCTTATTAAGGTCTCAAGTTATCAAGGCGATTCCTTTTCTATGGGTTTTTGAAAGGTGCCGCCTTAAGGATTTCTTTCTGTAAGGGATGCTAAGTCCTTCTAGAGGAGGAGTAATACTTTCAACCACATTCTTTGGTGTACCATTTGTTGATAAGGACTGAAGGATGATGTTTATCATCAATTTGCCCGGAAGCTTGAACCATTTAAAAACTCTATTTCGGTTTTGAATCTTTTCATATCTTTGAACCACTTATCCTCGAAAGAGGTTCGTTGTTCCACCGTAGGTAGCTTTATACCAATTTACCTTTTGCTTATGTTCGGGGCTTTCCACAAGAATGCAATTTCTTTTACTAGGGACAAAGTCTTCCTCATCGAAGTAAGTACTAAGCGGAATCTTTTCTTTGATGAGCAGTTTCATATCACTAGCAAGAGGACTTCCCAGTCTCATCTTCATAGTAAACCTTAGAACGGTCCAGGAGAAATCTACTCCATGAAATTTTCTATGGTCAGGTGGCTAATACCACTATCTTCATCCTCCTCCCGGTTGAAAAGAAGAGGTCTTGCCAAGACATTCTTCTACTTGAAGACGCTTGGCTAAAAGAACTGGATCTTAAAAACTTAAGGTTAATAGATCCATCGTGAATTGGATAACCCTATCTAACTGAAGTCTCGAGTTGAAGGGTAAAGGATTAAATAATAGAATCAAATTTCCATTCTTCATCGGCTAAAATATCACCACTTAAGAAGTCTAGGGACAAAAGTAGTACTATGCTCTTGGTTAGCTTCCATAAGCATAGTGACTCCTTTAACACTAGAAGCAATAGCCTTTGGGGCTATTGTGGTTTTCATAAGCTTGTAATATACCCGATATATTACAATGATTTCTCTGTATCTATTTTACTATTCATGTTCTTAGTTTTGACATTAAGTGTCAAAGTATCAATAATATTAGGATCATGAATATCAACAAGAAAATTAGGATAACGATTAAAGTAAAGCCAGTCCATAAGCTAGATTACTTTCTAATACTCCTAACAGAGAATCATCAAAATTAAGTAGTCTATCATCTCTAAGAAGCAGACAAATAGGAATATTCAAGCCTTTACGGAAAAGAGGTTTAACAGCAACTTGCACAAGTCCAATATGAAGAAATTTAAATTCCTTCCTATATCTATCAATATCGTGATAACAACAATTTAATAGTTTGGCGAATTATTGATAGCAATAGTTGACTCACAAGTTTTAATATTATATTTTTTAAACATGGAAAAATTACCTAACTGGTAAATCTTTTCAAATGGCTCTTTAGGGATAGACCAATTTTGTAAATCATTTTCTGTTTTAGAAATAGATATATTAACAGAATTAACAGTATGCTGTCTATTATCCATAGAGATAGAATGCCATTAGACTATACTAATGATACGATAAAAAGAAACTAAGCATTCTAGTAAAGATATCAACTAGTCATACAACATGAGATTTCAAATTCTTCTATAGTAACTATGGAGTTCATGTATGGTGATTAAGGAAAGGTGTTGAGAATGTTTCAAGTAGTTGCGATGCCGACAGGCGGTCGTTAAGCCGATGGGACAGGCGTGTAGACTGCAAGGTACTTTACTTGAAAATCTCTTGTAAAATCCATAGTCCTTAATGTAAAATTAAACCCTAATGCCTAAACTCTAAATCCTAAACCCTAAAACCTAAACCCTAATCACTAAACCCAAAACCTAAGCCCTAAATCTTAAAATTAAACCCTAAACCCTAATTTGTAGACCCTAAATTCCTAACCCTAAACCCTAAACCCTAAACCTTAAACCCTAAACCCTAAACCCTAAATCTAAACCATTAATCATAAACCCTAAACCTAAAACCCTAAACCCTCAAAACCCAACCCTAACCCTAAACACTAAACACTAAACCCTAAACCCTAAAACCCTAAACCCTAAAACCCAAACCCTAAACCCTAAACCCTAACCCTAAACACTAAACCCTAAACCAAAACCCTAAACCCTAAACCCAAAATCATAAATTCTAAATCCTAAACCCTAAACTTTAAACCCTCAACCTAAAACCCTAGACCCTAAACCCTAACCCTAAACCCTAAACTTGGAATCCTAAACCCTACACTCTAAATCCTAACACAAAACCCTCAACCCTAAATCCTAAAACCTAAAACCTAAACCCTAAACCTAAAACCGAAACATAAATGCTACATTGTAAACCCTAAACCCTAAACCCTAATGCCTAAACTCTAAACCCTAAACCCTAAAACCTAAACCCTAATCACTAAACCCAAAACCTAAACCCTAAATCTTAAACTTAAACCCTAAACCCTAATTTGTAGACCCTAAATTCTTAACCTAATATACTAATCCATAAACCTTAATCCCTAAACCCTATACTATAATCCCTAATCAATTGACACTAAACACTAAATCCTAAACTCTAAACCCTAAATGCTAACTATAAACCAAAAACCTAAACCTAAACCTTAAACCCCTAAATTCTAACCTAAAAACCTAAATCCTAAACCCTATGTCCTAAACCCTAAACCACAGAACCTTAAACCCTAAAACCCTAAACCCTAAACCTTAAACCTAAACCACTAAAACCCCTAAACCTAAACCATTAATCATAAACTCTAAACCCCTAACCCAAAACACTAAACCTAAACCCTAAACCTAAACCCTAACCCTAAACACTAAACACTAAACCCTAAAACCCTAAACCCAAAAACCCAAACCCTAAACCCTAAACACTAAACCCTAAACCAAAACCCTAAACCCTAAACCCAAAATCATAAATTCTAAACCAAAACCCTAAACCCTAAACCCTAAACCTAAATCCCTAGACCCTAACCCCTAAACTTGGAATCCTAAACCCTATACTCTAAACCCTAACACCAAACCCTCAACCATAAATCCTAAAACCAAAAACCTAAACCCTAACCTAAAACCTAAACATAAATCCTACATCATAAAACCCTAAACCCTAAACCCTAATGCCTAAACTCTAAACCCTAAACACTAAAACCTAAACCCTAATCACTAAACCCAAAACCTAAACCCTAAATCTTATGGACCAGTTTACTTTAACTGTTATCCTAATTTTACTGTTGATATTCATGATCCTAATATTATTGATACTTTGACACTTAATGTCAAAACTAAGAACATGAATAGTAAAATAGATACGGAGAAATTCTTTGTAATATATCGGGTATATTACAAGCTTATGAAAACCACAATAGCCCCAAAGGCTATTGCTTCTAGTGTTAAAGGAGTCACTATGCTTATGGAAGCTAACCAAGAGCATAGTACTACTTTTGTCCCTAGACTTCTTAAGTGGACTGATATTTTAGCTGATGAAGAATGGAAATTTGATTCTATTACGAATCCTTTACCCCTTCAACCTGAGACTTCGCAGTTAGATAGGGTTATCCAATTCCCTGATGGATCTATTAACCTTAAGTTTTTAAGATCCAGTTCTTTTAGCCAAGCGTCTTCAAGTAGAAGAATGTCTTCGGCAAGACCCTCTTCTTTTCAACCCCGGGAGGAGGATGAAGATAGTGGTATTAGCCAGCCTGACCATAGAAAATTTCATGGAGTAGATTTCTCCCAGACCGTTCCTAAGGTTTACTATGAAGATGAGACTCTGGGAAGTCCTACTGCTAGTGATATGAAACCTGTTCATCAAAGAAAAGATTCCGTCGGAGTACTTACTTCTGATGAGGAAGACTTTGTCCCTAGTAAAAAGAAATTGCATTCTTGGTGGAAAGCCCCTGAACATAAGCAAAAGGTAAATTGGTATAAAGCTACCTACACGGTGGAACAACGAACCTCTTTCAGGGATAAGTGGTTCAAAGATATGAAAAGATTCAAAACCGAAATAGAGTTTTTTAAATGGTTCTAAGCTTAGGCAAATTGATGATAAGCGATCATCCCTTCAGGTCCTTATCAACAAATGGTACACCAAAGAACAGGTGGTTGAAAGTATTACTCCTCCTCTAGAAGGACTTAGCATCCCTTACAGGAAAGAAATCCTTAAGGCGGCACCTTTCAAAAAACCCATAGAAAAGGAATCTGCCTTGATAACAGCTGGAGACCTTAATAAGGTTTTTGAACAAAACAATTATACCAACCAGGTTCTCCATGTGATATCCCAACAAATTGAGGAACATAAAGGGGATAATTTCAGAGGAATCAGTCAAATAGCGGATAAACCTAGCTCTTCCAAAGTTAGCCCTCAGATTGATACTAAACCTATTTTCAAGATCCCTGAGTTCTCTAAAGAAAACTTCCCTAAACTTTCCAAAGAGTTTAGTCATTCCAATGAACTGCTTGACAGGATAAATGAGCAATTGTCTAAGCTTAATATTACACAAGGCAATAAGCTTAGAACTTTGTTAGAAAGGCACCCTAACAAAAGGAATTATTATCCTAGATCTTCTTTCCCTGATGTTCAATTTGAGGAAGATGTTCTCCATCCAAAGATCTGCTGCGGATGGCTCAAGCTTATTTGACTGGAACATAGATGGTATGGCCGAAGGTCAAATTTATTCTAAGCTCTAAGAAATGGGAATGAACATCACAGCATATAAAATGAAAGGTGCTGGTGATAAGGAAGCCGCTAACATGATCATTGTAGGTTTTACAGGAACCCTTAGAAACTGGTGGGACAATTATCTCACGGATCAAAATAGAGCTGATATCCTTGGTGCTATCACTACTAAAGTAGTGATTAAGACTGAGGAAGGAACTAATATCTCTTCAGAAGTGGTCTCTGAAGATGCTCTGACCACTCTGCTCTATAGTATAGCTAAACATTTTGTGGGAGAACGCGTCTTTTCCAGATAGAAGTTTAGAAATCTTGAATAATTTGTCTGCAAAAATTGTGATTCGGATGGTACAAAGACATGTTTTTAAATAAGGTCATGATAAGGTCGATTGCAATAATGATTATTGGAAAGAACGCTTTATCGTGGATTACCCACTCATTTATTTGAAAAGGTTAGATCAAAAATAAGAGATAGATCACGAAGGAAAGATTCCGTATTCTCAACCGCATACGGAGATCTTATCGATATTATTAATGTTGTAGCTATGGAGCTATGTCGATCTTAAGTTAAAGGAACAACTTAAGAAAGATCAAAAACTACATATGCGAGAACTTGGTAGTTTTGCCAAGATTTTGGATTTCCATTACTTAAACCTCCATCCGCTAGGAAAGCGGAAAGAGAAAGAACAATGGAAAATATAAAAGAAAATCTTCCAGAAAGGAAGAGAACCCAGAAAAATCCAAAAGGAAAGGAAAGAGGCAAGCCTCTAAAGAATCTTCTTGAAGACACATCTTTGGACATGTGGTAAAAGGTCCAGATCTAATAAGTGTCCCAGAAATAAGAAGAAAAAGAAGAAGATTAACCTTCTTGAAGTAGATGAAGAAATTAAGCAAAAACTCTTTTCTATCATCGAAGAAGAGAAAGCATCTGATTCAGAATATTCTTCATCCGAAGAAGAAAGTGACGATGAAGAATTTCTTAATGTCGCCCATAATTCAGAATCTGAAGAAGAAGAGTCAGAATGCAATTGCAATGGTGCATTTTGCCTATGTGATAGCAAGACTATCCATGTTATCTCTGAGAAGAGTGAAACCCTCTTCTACTATTGAGCATATTCAAGATGAAGAGGCTAGAGAAAATACCTCCTTGAACTGCAGAAATTGGTTACTAGGCAAAGGAAGAAAAGCCTAAAGTAACTCCTTTTAGCATGAAACAAATCATGAAACGATTTGATTCCAAAAGGAAGAACCTTGATGAAGAACTTAGAAGAGAAATAAATTCTCTTAAAGAAGATATGAAGGAATTAAGTCAGACTTCATAAGATTGAGATCGAAGCTATCAACGAAAAACTTCTCAAAGAAGTTAGAAAGGATGAAGGATCCTCTAAAGCCGCTATTGCTTTGGATAACGAAGAACATGAGGCGAATGCGGATAATGCGGATAAGCGGCGGTATCCATGCTATTACCAAAATTAGACCTCGAGTTCTCATATTATGATTAAACTTGTTATTAATGATCATTTAACTCTTAACAAGATTGCTTTGTTAGATAGTGGTGCGATCGAAATTGCATTATTGAAGGATTAATTCCTACTAAGTACCTTACCAAAGGGACTACCAAATTATCTGACGCCACGGTGAGCGTATAATTCTTGAATATAAGTTATTTGATGCTCATATTTGCAATAATGGTATATGCCTTAAAAATGATTTTGTTATAACTAAAAATATTAACGAAGAAATTATATTAGGTATACCATTCATTACTCAAATAAAACCATATATTTCTGATTTTGATTCTATCAAAACTAAGATCTTAGGAAAAGACATTTCATTTCCTTTTATTAAAACTCTTTCTCACGAAGAAAGTAAATTTTTACATAAACAAAGCCTTTTAGAATTAATCTAATTTCCAATCATTTGTTTTCTTAAAGAAGATATAAAAATTAAGAAAATTGAGCAAATTTTAGAAACCAGAATGGTAACTAAGATTTCCAATTTGCAAAAACTTTTGAAAAGAAATTTGCTCAATTTCCAAATGCTTTTGGGTCGAAAGCCCATCTTGTTGATCTCCCTTATATTGATGGATTCAATGAAAAGGCCATTTCTACGAAAGCTAGGCCTATTCAAATGAATCATGATTTAATGGAAATTTGCAAAAAGGAGATTAATACTCTTTTGGAAAACAATATTATCAGGCCCTCTAAGTCTCCGTGGAGTTGTTCAGCCTTTTATGTCAACAACGCTGCTGAGAAAGAGAGAGGCTCTCCTCGACTAGTTATTAATTATAAACCTTTAAATTACATTTTAAAATGGATTAGATATCCGATTCCTAATAAAGGGATCTTTTAAAGAGAACTTTTAAAGCTAATATTTATAGTAAATTTGATATGAAATCGGGTTTTTCAAATCTGATTTCGAAAGGATAAATACAAAACTGCTTTCAATGTCCCGTTTGGACAATATGAATGGAACGTTATGCCTTTTGGGCTTAAGAATGCCCCTTCAGAATTTCAAAATATTATGAATTCCATATTTAATCATATTAGTCATATTTCAATTGTTTACATTGATGATGTACTAATCTTTTCTGAGGACATTGATTCTCACTTTAAACATTTAAATATATTCTTTAAAATTGTTAAACATAATGGTCCGTGGTTAGCGCCAAAAGATTAAACTTTTCCAAACTAAAATTAGATTTCTTGGTCATGATTTATATCAAGGCACATATAAACCCATTTGCGAGCCATTGAGTTTTACGATAAATTCCCGGATGTCATCTTAGACAAAACTCGATTACAAAGATTTTTGGGTAGTCTTAACTATGTTGCGGACTTCATCCCTAAGGTAAGACAGTTTGTAAACCATTATATATGAGCTTAAGAAGACACACATTCCATGGACAAAAGAACAAACCTCATGATTATTAAGATTAAAGAAATGGTTAAGAGTTTGCCTTGCTTAGGTATCCCTAATCCGGATTCTTTTATGATTGTTGAGGGATGCTTGGACATCGGTTATGGAGGATTCTCAAGCAAAGAGAACACGAAAGTCATGAGCAATTAGTTCGTTTTACTTAGTTTGGAATTCCTCGGAAAAACTATAGTCTTGTTAACAAGGAAGTTTTAGCTATTGTCCTTTGCATTACTAAGTTTCAAGATGATTTAATTAATAAGGAATTCTTGCTTAAGGTAGATTGTAAATCTGCTAAGGATGTTAAAAATCTTGTTTCCAAACAGATATTTGCTAGATGGCAAGCTTTATTGTCAAGTTTTGATTTCCAAGTTGAATATATCAAAGGAAGAAAACTCTCTCGGATTTTCTAACAAGAGAATTTTTGCGGGAAAAGCATGAGGCGGTCATAAGGCCGGGATTTGGAACAAAAGGCCCTTTCAAGAAAAGGGAAAAAGCAGACAAGAAGCCTTGACTTCTCCTTTGCAATCAGGCCATCAACAGCCCAAATAAGTTTTCTCTTGCTAGCCTACCTCCTATCACTCCTTCTCAGTCATAAGTCCTTTTCCATCGCTACCACCTAGCGCATCATCTTCCAGTCCCTTGATTCTTAAGAAACCCTTTCTTAAAGAATCGTAACCATGTTCATTTTCTCCATCGTGAAAACCTAGATTTTCCTCCCCAAACTAAAGACTCATATACAATGAAAGCTCGAGCTTTAAGAAGCGATCTTACCATCATCAAACAAATCCAAAGAACGTGAAGTTTTGACATTGTTACTTTGCGAGTTAATCCTATCCTTGCACTTGACAAGGAATATGAAGGATCTGAAGTCAAGCACTTACTAAAGCCTGTTATACAAGCAGAATTATGTGGATCGGAGAATCCACTAAAGACTAGAAAATATTATGAGTTTATTTTGGTTGATACAGATCCATAGAAGTGGAACATAAACTTAGCCATGATTCGGATCAGGATAGCATTGCATATTCCAAATTCACTATTAAAAGAGTTTTTCTCCATTCGATGGATAGTCGATCATTTACATACTCAGTTAATCTGTCAAGAGAACATAGGCCTCAAACCTATAATTGGTATGATTATAAAATGCATGGTTTAATTTTCTATACTTAAGGCCAACCACGCACACCGTTTGTCAAGTATAGCCCAATTTTCAAAATCGATTATCCCTAGATGGTTCTACGAATGGTGGAAGCTTTTGGAGAAACCAAAAGGTTTTGCCAAAATTATTTTCAGATAAATATAATCGGTTTCAAACCGAACAAGACATCTCTACTTTGCGAACACATTAAATTGTGTAAATATTTTATCCAAAACGGGTATCTTTTATTATCGGTTGGACTTTTTGATTGTATTTGACAGATTAAATATCTCTCAAAAGAGATACTCGTCAAAGGATGGTCTCGGCTCCCAAAGGCATTCAACGATCTTCTACACCTCTACAAGTGGCAAAAGATCATCTTCCAAAGATGATTTGAAGAAAAGGCTCAAAAGGCCTTGTCGGACTTAGATGAGGACAAATCCAATGAAGAAACAACCTTGCGGTACATTAGAAGAAGCCTCGTCTCAAAGCGATGATAATGGAGATATGTTAAGGCCAAAAGCCTTAGCCTTATCTTACCTAGATCCATTTTATGATTAATTTAATTTAATCCGATGAGGATATTAAAATCGAATTCTGACCTTTTGAATAGAGACTCAAAAAGTCGAATTGTTTAAAAGGAAAGAGATGAGACTCAAAGAGTTGGAATATCTCTTGATTAAAATTAAATTGTTCAAATATGGAATCCCACAAACAAAAAGACACTTTGGCATGTTGCGGAGGTGTGACAACTTTATAAGCGAGCACCACTTTTCAAAAGTAGATGCGACAAAAGAAAAGCGACCTACTTTTCCAAAAGAAAAAGCAATGGCCGGCAACTTTAAACCCACTCAAGATAAAGGAGATTCCTCCCGGAGCCAATCAGAAGAAGGCATCAAAATCATTCCTATCTTTCCTCTGTCTATATAAGACATTGTTTTTCTCATTGTAAGGCATCAGAAATTCCACACTAGATTTTCTTTTAGCCTTTGTTATTTGGTTGTAATGTTTTCTCTTTTCGCTTGGATGTTTGCTTCCTTTTCCGTTGCAGTTTGAATAAAAAGTGAGTTCTTGTATAACTTTCTCTCTTGTTTATATTTCTCTTCGTATGCCAGTTGAGAATACGGAATCTTTCCTTCGCATCTATCTCTTATTTTTGATCTAACCTTTTCAGCGAAATGAGTGGGTTATCCGCTAATAAAGCGTTCTTTCCAATAATCATTATTGCAATCAGACCTTATCATGACCTTATTTAAAAACATGTCTTTGTACCATCCAAATCACATTTTTGCATACAAATTATTCAAGATTTCTAAACTTCTATCTGGAAAGACGGCGTTCTCCCACAAAATGTTTAGCTATACTATAGCGAGTGGGTAGCATCTTCGTAGACCATACGAAGAGATATTAGTTCCTTCCTCAGTCTTAATCACTACTTTAGTAGTGATAGCACCAAGGATATCAGCTCTATTTTGATCAGTGAGATAATTGTCCCACCAGTTTCTAAGGGTTCCTGTAAAACCTGCAATGATCATGTTAGCGGCTTCCTTATCACCAGCACCTTTCATTTTATATCTTTGTGATGTTCATTCCCATTTCTTGGAGCTTAGAATAAATTTGACCTTCGCCATACCATCTATGTTCCATTCGGTCAAGCTTGAGCCATCTGCAGCAGATCTTTGGATGAACATCTTCCTCACATTGAACATCAGGGAAAGAAGATCTAGGATAATAATTCCTTTTGTTAGGGTGCCTTTCTAACAAAGTTCTAAGCTTATTGCCTTGTGTAATATTAAGCTTAGACAATTGCTCATTTATCCCGCTGTCAGTTCATTGGAATGACTAAACTCTTTGGAAAGTTTGGGGAAGTTTTCTTTAGAGAACTCAGGGATCTTGAAAATAGGTTTAGTATCAATCTGAGGGCTAACTTTGGAAGAGCTAGGTTTATCCGCTATATGACTGATTCCTCTGAAATTATCCCCTTTATGTTCCTCAATTTGTTGGGATATCACATGGAGAACTGGTTGGTATAATTGTTTTGTTCAAAACCTTATTAAGGTCTCCAAATATTATCAAGCGGTCCTTTTCTATGGGTTTTGAAAGGTGCGCCTTAGGATTTCTTTCTGTAAGGGATGCTAAGTCCTTCTAGAGGAGGAGTAATACTTTCAACCACATTCTTTGGTGTACCATTTGTTGATAAGGACTGAAGGGATGGTATTTATCAATTTGCCCGAAGCTTGAACCATTTAAAAACTCTATTTCGGTTTGAATCTTTTCATATCTTTGAACCACTTATCACTGAAAGAGGTTCGTTGTTCCACCGTAGGTAGCTTTATACCAATTTACCTTTTGCTTATGTTGGGCTTTCCACCAAGAATGCAATTTCTTTTACTAGGGACAAAGTCTTCCTCATGAGTAAGTACTCAATGAATCTTTTCTTTGATGAGCAGGTTTCATATCACTAGCATTAGGACTTCCCAGTCTCATCTTCATAGTAAACCTTAGGAACGGTGCAGGAGAAATCTACTCCATGAAATTTTCTATGGTCAGTGGCTAATACCACTATCTTCATCCTCCTCCGGGTTGAAAGAAGAGGGTCTTGCCAAGACATTCTTCTACTTGAAGACGCAGCTAAAAGAACTGGATCTTAAAAACTTAAGGTTAATAGATCCATCAGAATTGGATAACCCTATCTAAGCTGCAAGTCTCGAGTTGAAGGGTAAAGGATTAAGTAATAGAATCAAATTTCCATTCTTCATCGGTAAAATATCACCACTTAAGAAGTCTAGGGACAAAGTAGTACTATGCTCTTGGTTAGCTTCCATAAGCATAGTGACTCCTTAACACTAGAAGCAATAGCCTTTGGGGCTATTGTGGTTTTCATAAACTTGTAATACCCGATATATTACAAGAATTTCTCTGTATCTATTTTACTATTCATGTTCTTAGTTTTGACATTAAGTGTCAAAGTATCAATAATATTAGGATCATGAATATCAACAAGAAAATTAGGATAACGATTAAAGTAAAGCCCAGTCCATAAGCTAGATTACTTTCTAATACTCCTAACAGAGAATCATCAAAATTAAGTAGTCTATCATCTCTAAGAAGCGGACAAATAGGAATATTCAAGCCTTTACGGAAAGAGGTTTAAAGAACTTGCACAAGTCCAATATGAAGAAATTTAAATTCCTTCCTATATCTATCAATATCGTGAGATAACAACAATTTAATAGTATCAAGCGAATTATTGATAGCAATAGTTGACTCACAAGTTTTAATATTATATTTTTTAAACATGGAAAAATTACCTAACTGGTAAATCTTTTCAAATGGCTCTTTAGGGATAGACCAATTTTGTAAATCATTTTCTATTTTAGAAATAGATATATTAGAATTAACAGTATGCTGTCTATTATCCATAGAGATAGAATGCCATTAGACTATACTAATGATACGATAAAAAGAAACTAAGCATTCTAGTAAAGATATCAACTAGTCATACAACATGAGATTTCAAATTCTTCTATAGTAACTATGGATTTCATACTTGGATTTTACATTAAGGACTATGGATTTTACAAGAGATTTTCAAGTAAAGTACCTTGCATCTACTTTGTCCCATCGACTTAACGACCGCTTAATCGGCATGCAACTACTTGAAACATTCTCAACACCTTTCCTTAATCACCATACATGAACTCCATTTTTACAGCTAAAGAATTGCAAATTCATATTGTATAACAAGGTGATAACTTTGCTAAATTGCTAAGTAACTAATTAACATTTCATAAGTACAGTCTTGGCATAAAGATTTAGCCGTCCATGGCTATAATTAACTTTACTATTAACATGCTAAATATGCCTAACATGGCTCTGATACCATTCATTACTCAAATAAAACCATATATTTCTGATTTTGATTCTATCAAAACTAAGATCTTAGGGTTTATGGTTTAGCGTTTATAATTTCGTGTTTAGGGTTTATGGTTAAGGGGTTTAGGATTTACTGTTTAGGGTTTAGAGTTTAGGGTTTATGGTCTATGCGGTAGGATTTGTAGGTTTAGGGTTTTGAGTTTAGGGTTTGGGAATTTGGGTTAAGGGTTTTGGGTTTATCTTTTAGGGTTTTGGGTTTGTGGGTTAAAAGTTTGGGATTTAGGGTTTAGGGTTTAGTGTTTTGAATTTAGTATTAAGGGTTTAGGGTTTATAATTTACGATTTTGGGTTAAAAGCTTACAGTTAGTGCTTAGGGTTTAGAGTTTAGGATTTAGGGTTTAAAGTAAAGTTTACGTTTAGGGTTTATGGTTAATGGATTATGTTTAGGGTTTAGGGTTCCAAGTTTAGCATTTATGTTTAGGTTTTGTGTCTAGGGTTATGGGTTTAGGGTTTAGGGTTAGGGTTTATGGTTTAGGGTTTAGGGTTTAGGGTTTAAGGTTCAGGGTTTAGGGTTTAGGACATAGGGTTTAGGATTTAGGTTTTAGGGTTTGAATTTAGGGTTTAAGGATTAGGGTTTAGGGTTTTTGGTTTATAGTTAGGGTTTTGGGTTTAGAGTTTAGGATTTAGGGTTTAGTGTTTAGGGATTAGGGTTTAGAGTTTAGGGTTTAGGGCTAAAGGTTTAGGTTTTAGGGTTTTGGGTTAAGAATTTAGGGTCTACAAATTAGTGTTTAGGGTTTAAGTTTAAGATTTAGGGTTTAGGTTTTGGGTTTAGTGATTAGGGTTTAGTGTTTAGGCATTAGGGTTTAGGGTTTAGGGTTTAGAGTGTAGGATTTATGTTTAGGTTTTAGGGTTAGGGTTTAGGCTTTAGGTTTTAGGATTTAGGGTTTAGGGTTTTGTGTTAGGGTTTAGAGTGTAGGGTTTAGGGTTCCAAGTTTAGGGTCTAGGGTTTTGGTTTTAGGATTTAAGGTTTAGGGTTTAGGGTTTAGGGTTTTGGGCTTAGAGTTTATGATTTTAGGTTTAGGGTTTAGGGTTTAGGTTTAGGGTTTAGTGTTTAGGGTTAGGGTTTAGGGGTTAGGGTTTGGGTTTTAGGATTTAGGGTTTTAGGTTTAGGGGTTTTGGGTATGGTTTAGGGATAAGGGCTTTGGGTTAATGGTTTACTATTTGAAGTTCAGAGTTTAGGATTTGGAGTGTAGGGTTTAGAATTTGGAATTTAGGGTTTAGGCTTAAGGGTTTAGTGTTTAATGTTAGATTTAGGGTTTAGGATTTATAGTTTAGGGTTTAGAGTTTTGAGTTTAAGGTTTAGGCTTTGAGGTTTAGTGTTGAATGTTTAGGTTTTGGGTTTAGGATTAATGGTTTAGGGTTTAGAGCTTTGGGTGTAAGGTTTAGAGTTTAGGGTTTAGGTTTAGGGTTATGGTTTAGGGTTTAGTGCTTAAGGTTTAGGGTTTATTGTTTAGGGTTTATGATTTATTGTTTAGGGTTTAGAGTTTAAGATTGAGGGGCATATGATTTAGGTAGGGTTTAGAGTTTAGGGTTTAGGGTCTATGGTTTAGGGTTTAAGGTTTAGGGGTTAAGATTTAGGGTTTATGTATTAGGTTTTAGGGTTTAGTGTTTAGGGTTAGGGTTTAGGGTTTAGGTTTTAGGGTGGAGGGTTTTGGGTTTTGGGTTTTAGGGGTTTAGGGTATGGTTAGGGGTAAGGGCTTAGGGTTAATGGTTTAGTGTTTGAAGTTCAGAGTTTAGGATTTGGGGTTTAGGGTTTAGGGTATATAGTTTGGAATTTTGGGTTAAGGCTTAAGGGTTTAGTGTTTAGTGTTAGGTTTAGGGTTTTGGCTTAATGTTTTACGGTTTAGAGTTTTGAATTTAGGTTTTGGGCTTTAAGGTTTAGTGTTGAGTGTTTAGGTTTAGGGTTTAGGATTAATGGTTTAGGGTTTAGAGTTTTGGGTGTAAGGTTTGGAGTTTAGGGTTTAGGTTTAGGGTTATGGTTTAGGGTTTAGAGTTTAAAGTTTAGGGTTTATTTTTTTTAGGGTTTATGGTTTATTGTTTAGGTTTTAGAGTTTAAGGTTAAGGGGTATATGATTTAGTGTTTAGGGTTTTGGATTTAGCTTTGATGATTTTGGGTTTAGGGTTTAGGGCTTAGATTTAGGGTTTAGTGTTTAGGGTTAGGGTTTAGGGTTTAGGTTTTAGGATTTAGGGTTTAGGGTTTTGGGTTTAGAGGTTTAAGGTATGGTTTAGCAGTAAGGGCTTAGGGTTAATGGTTTTGTGTTTGAAGTTCAGAGTTTAGTACTTGGGGTTTAGGGTTTAGGGCTTAGGGTTTAGAGTTTGGAATTTAGGGTTTAGGCTTAAGGGTTTTGTGTTTAGTTATAGGTTTAGGGTTTAGGATTAATGATTTAGGGTTTAGAGTTTTGAATTTAAGGTTTAGGTTTTAGGGTTTAGTGTTGAGTGTTTGGGTTTAGGGTTTAGGATTAATGGTTTAGGGTTTAGATTTTAAGGTTTATTGTTTAGGGTTTATAGTTTATTGTTTAGGGTGTAGAGTTTAAGGTTAAGGGGTATATGATTTGGGTTTAGGGTTTATGATTAGGGTTTAGGGTTTAGGGTTTAAGGTTTAGAGTTTAGGATTTAGGGTTTAGGGTTTATGGTTTAGCATTTATAATTTCGAGTTTAGGGTTTATGGTTAAGGGGTTTAGGATTTACTGTTTAGGGTTTAGAGTTTAGGGTTTATGGTCTATGGGGTAGGATTTGTGGGTTTAGGGTTTTGAGTTTAGGGTTTGGGAATTTGGGTTAAGGGTTTTGGATTTTTGGGTTAAGAGTTTGGGATTTAGGGTTTAGGGTTCAGGATTAAGGGTTTAGGGTTTATAATTTACGATTTAGGGTTAAAGGCTTACAGTTAGTGTTTAGGGTTTAGGGTTTAGAGTTTTGAATTTAAGGTTTAGGCTTTAAGGTTTAGTGTTGAATGTTTAGGTTTTGGGTTTAGGATTAATGGTTTAGGGTTTAGAATTTTGGGTGTAAGGTTTAGAGTTTAGGGTATAGGGTTTAAGATTTAGGGTTTAGGATTTTAGGTTAAGAATTTAGGGTCTACAAATTAGTGTTTAGGGTTTAGGGTTTAGGATTTAGGGTTTAAAGTAAAGTTTAGGTTTAGGGTTTATGATTAATGGTTTACATTTAGGGTTTAGGGTTTAGGGTTCCAAGTTTAGCATTTATGTTTAGGGTTTTGTGTCTAGGGTTATGGGTTTAGGGTTTAGGGTTAGGGTTTAGGGTTTAGGGATTTAGGGTCTTAAGGTTCAGGGTTTAAGGTTTAGGACATAGGGTTTAGGATTTAGGTTTTAGTGTTTAGGGTTTAGAGTTTAGGCATTAGGCTTTAGGGTTTAGGGTTTATAGTTAGCGTTTAGGGTTTAGAGTTTAGGATTTAGGGTATAGTGTTTAGGGATTAGGGTTTAGAGTTTAGGGTTTAGGGTTTAAGGCTTAGGGTTTAGGATCTTAGGTTAAGAATTTAGGGTCTACAAAATAGGGTTTAGGGTTTACATTTAAGATTTAGGGTTTAGGTTTTGGGTTTAGTGATTAGGGTTTAGGTTTTAGTGTTTAGGGTTTAGAGTTTAGGCATTAGGGTTTAGGGTTTAGGGTTTATAGTGTAGAATTTAGGTTTAGGTTTTAGGGTTAGGGTTTAGGGTTTAGGTTTTAGGATTTAGGGTTTAGGGTTTTGTGTTAGGGTTTAGAGTGTAGGGTTTAGGATTCCAAGTTTAGGGTTTAGGGTTAGGGTTTAGGGTCTAGGGTTTTAGGTTTAGGGTTTAAGTTTTAGGGTTTAGGGTTTAGGGTTTTGGGTTTAGAGTTTATGATTTTGGGTTTAAGGTTTAGGGTTTAGGTTTAGCATTTAGGGTTTAGGGTTTTGTGTTTAGGGTTTATGATTAGGGTTTAGGGTTTAGGGTTTAGGGTTTAAGGTTTAGAGTTTAGGATTTATGGTTTAGCGTTTATAATTTTGTTTTTAGGGTTTATGGTTAAGGGGTTTAGGATTTACTGTTTAGGGTTTAGAGTTTAGGGTTTATGGTCTATGCGGTAGGATTTGTAGGTTTAGGGTTTTGAGTTTAGGGTTTGGGAATTTGGGTTAAGGGTTTTGGGTTTTTATCTTTTAGGGTTTGGGTTTGTGGGTTAACAGTTTGGGATTTAGGGTTTAGGGTTTAGTGTTTTGAATTTAGTATTAAGGGTTTAGGGTTTATAATTTACGATTTTGGGTTAAAAGCTTACAGTTAGTGTTTAGGGTTTAGAGTTTAGGATTTAGGGTTTAAAGTAAAGTTTACGTTTAGGGTTTATGGTTAATGGATTATGTTTAGGGTTTAGGGTTCCAAGTTTAGCATTTATGGTTAGGTTTTGTGTCTAGGGTTAGGGTTTAGGGTTTATGGTTTAGGATTTACGATTTACGGTTTAGGTTTAGGTTTTATGGTTTAGGCTTAAGGGTTTAGGGTTAGGGTTTAGGGTTTAGGGTTTAGGTTTAGGGTTTAGGGTTTAGGGTTAAGGTTTATGGTTTAGGGTTTAGGGTTTAGGGTTTAGGGTTTAGGGTTAGTTTTAGATTAGGTTTAGAGTTTAGGATTAGGGTTTAATTTTTAGGGATTAGGGTTTAGGTTTATTTTAGTTTAGTTTAGGTTTTGGTTTAGGTTTAGGGTTTTAGTGTTTAGGGTTTAGGTTTAAGTTTAGGGTTTAGGGTTTATTTAGTTTTAGTTTAGTTTAGGTTTAGGTTTTAATTTAGGGTTTAGGGTTTAGTTTAGGTTTAGGGTTTAGGGTTTAGGTTTAGGGTTTAGTTTTTAGGTTTAGGTTTTGTTTAGGGTTTAGGGTTTAGGTTTTGTTTAGGGTTTAGGTCTAGGGTTTTGGTTTAGATTTAATGTTTAGGATGTTTGGGTTTAGGGTTTAGGGTTTTGGGTTTTAGAGTTTATGATTTTGGGTTTAGGTTTAGGGTTTGGTGTTTAGGGTTAGGGTTTAGGGTTTAGGGATTGATTTTTATGGTTTATAATTTAAGGTTTATGTGTTTATGTTATGGTTTAAGGGTAAGGGCTTTGGGTTAATGGTTTACTATTTGAAGTTCAGAGTTTAGGATTTGGAGTTTAGGGTTTAGAATTTGGAATTTAGGGTTTAGGCTTAAGGGTTTAGTGTTTAATATTAGATTTAGGGTTTAGGATTTATAGTTTAAGGTTTAGAGTTTTGAATTTAAGGTTTAGGCTTTAAGGTTTAGTGTTGAATGTTTAGGTTTTGGGTTTAGGATTAATGGTTTAGGGTTTAGAGTTTTGGGTGTAAGGTTTAGAGTTTAGGGTTTAGGTTTAGGGTTATGGTTTAGGGTTTAGAGCTTAAGGTTTAGGGTTTATTGTTTAGGGTTTATGATTTATTGTTTAGGGTTTAGAGTTTAAGATTGAGGGGCATATGATTTAGGTAGGGTTTAGAGTTTAGGGTTTAGGGTCTATGGTTTAGGGTTTAAGGTTTAGGGGTTAAGATTTAGGGTTTATGTATTAGGTTTTAGGGTTTAGTGTTTAGGGTTAGGGTTTAGGGTTTAGGTTTAGTTAGGGTGGAGGTTTTGGGTTTTGGGTTTTAGGGTTTAGGGTATAGTTTAGGGGTAAGGGCTTAGGGTTAATGGTTTAGTGTTTGAAGTTCAGAGTTTAGGATTTGGGGTTTAGGGTTTAGGGTATATAGTTTGGAATTTTGGGTTAAGGCTTAAGGGTTTAGTGTTTAGTGTTAGGTTTAGGGTTTTAGCTTAATGTTTTACGGTTTAGTGTTTTGAATTTAGGTTTTGGGCTTTAAGGTTTAGTGTTGAGTGTTTAGGTTTAGGGTTTAGGATTAATGGTTTAGGGTTTAGAGTTTTGGGTGTAAGGTTTGGAGTTTAGGGTTTAGGATTAGGGTTATGGTTTAGGGTTTAGAGTTTAAAGTTTAGGGTTTATTTTTTTTAGGGTTTATGGTTTATTGTTTAGGTTTTGGAGTTTAAGGTTAAGGGGTATATGATTTAGTGTTTAGGGTTTTGGATTTAGCTTTGATGATTTTGGGTTTAGGGTTTAGGGCTTAGATTTAGGGTTTAGTGTTTAGGGTTAGGGTTTAGGGTTTAGGTTTTAGGATTTAGGGTTTAGGGTTTTGGGTTTAGAGGTTTAAGGTATGGTTTAGCAGTAAGGGCTTAGGGTTAATGGTTTTGTGTTTGAAGTTCAGAGTTTAGTACTTGGGTTTTAGGATTTAGGGCTTAGGGTTTAGAGTTTGGAATTTAGGGTTTAGGCTTAAGGGTTTTGTGTTTAGTTATAGGTTTAGGGTTTAGGATTAATGATTTAGGGTTTAGAGTTTTGAATTTAAGGTTTAGGTTTTAGGGTTTAGTGTTGAGTGTTTGGGTTTAGGGTTTAGGATTAATGGTTTAGGGTTTAGAGTTTAAGGTTTATTGTTTAGGGTTTATAGTTTATTGTTTAGGGTGTAGAGTTTAAGGTTAGGGTATATGATTTGGGTTTAGGGTTTGTGGTTTATGGTTTAGGGTTAGAGTTTAGGGTTTAGGGTTTAGGGTTTAAGGTTTAGAGTTTAGGATTTAGGGTTTAGGGTTTAAGGTTTAGCATTTATAATTTCGGGCTTAGGGTTTATGGTTAGGGTTTAGGATTCTTGTTTAGGGTTTAGAGTTTAGGGTTTATAGTCTAGGGTAGGATTTGTGGGTTTAGGGTTTTGAGTTTAGGGTTTGGGAATTTGGGTTAAGGGTTTTGGATTTTTGGGTTAGAGTTTGGGATTTAGGGTTTAGGGTTCGAGGATTAAGGGTTTAGGGTTTATAATTTACGATTTAGGGTTAAAGGCTTGATTAGTGTTTAGGGTTTAGGGTTTAGAGTTTTGAATTTAAGGTTTAGGCTTTAAGGTTTAGTGTTGAATGTTTAGGTTTTGGGTTTAGGATTAATGGTTTAGGGTTTAGAGTTTTGGGTGTAAGGTTTAGAGTTTAGGGTATAGGGTTTAAGATTTAGGGTTTAGAATTTTAGGTTTAGAATTTAGGGTCTACAAATTAGTGTTTAGGGTTTAGGGTTTAGGATTTAGGGTTTAAAGTAAAGTTTAGGTTTAGGGTTTATGATTAATGGTTTACATTTAGGGTTTAGGGTTTAGGGTTCCAAGTTTAGCATTTATGTTTAGGGTTTTGTGTCTAGGGTTATGGGTTTAGGGTTTAGGGTTAGGGTTTAGGGTTTAGGGTTTAGGGTTTAAGGTTCAGGGTTTAAGATTTAGGACATAGGGTTTAGGATTTAGGTTTTAGTGTTTAGGGTTTAGAGTTTAGGCATTAGGGTTTAGGGTTTAGGGTTTATAGTTAGCGTTTAGGGTTTAGAGTTTAGGATTTAGGGTATAGTGTTTAGGGATTAGGGTTTAGAGTTTAGGGTTTAGGGTTTAAGGCTTAGGGTTTAGGATGTTAGGTTAAGAATTTAGGGTCTACAAAATAGGGTTTAGGGTTTACATTTAAGATTTAGGGTTTAGGTTTTGGGTTTAGTGATTAGGGTTTAGGTTTTAGTGTTTAGGGTTTAGAGTTTAGGCATTAGGGTTTAGGGTTTAGGGTTTATAGTGTAGAATTTAGGTTTAGGTTTTAGGGTTAGGGTTATGGTTTAGGGTTTAGAGTTTAAAGTTTAGGGTTTATTTTTTTTAGGGTTTATGGTTTATTGTTTAGGTTTTGGAGTTTAAGGTTAAGGGGTATATGATTTAGTGTTTAGGGTTTTGGATTTAGCTTTGATGATTTTGGGTTTAGGGTTTAGGGCTTAGATTTAGGGTTTAGTGTTTAGGGTTAGGGTTTAGGGTTTAGGTTTTAGGATTTAGGGTTTAGGGTTTTGGGTTTAGAGGTTTAAGGTATGGTTTAGCAGTAAGGGCTTAGGGTTAATGGTTTTGTGTTTGAAGTTCAGAGTTTAGTACTTGGGTTTTAGGATTTAGGGCTTAGGGTTTAGAGTTTGGAATTTAGGGTTTAGGCTTAAGGGTTTTGTGTTTAGTTATAGGTTTAGGGTTTAGGATTAATGATTTAGGGTTTAGAGTTTTGAATTTAAGGTTTAGGTTTTAGGGTTTAGTGTTGAGTGTTTGGGTTTAGGGTTTAGGATTAATGGTTTAGGGTTTAGAGTTTAAGGTTTATTGTTTAGGGTTTATAGTTTATTGTTTAGGGTGTAGAGTTTAAGGTTAAGGGGTATATGATTTGGGTTTAGGGTTTTGGGTTTAGGGTTTATGATTAGGGTTTAGGGTTTAGGGTTTAGGGTTTAAGGTTTAGAGTTTAGGATTTAGGGTTTAGGGTTTATGGTTTAGCATTTATAATTTCGAGTTTAGGGTTTATGGTTAAGGGGTTTAGGATTTACTGTTTAGGGTTTAGAGTTTAGGGTTTATGGTCTATGGGGTAGGATTTGTGGGTTTAGGGTTTTGAGTTTAGGGTTTGGGAATTTGGGTTAAGGGTTTTGGATTTTTGGGTTAAGAGTTTGGGATTTAGGGTTTAGGGTTCAGGATTAAGGGTTTAGGGTTTATAATTTACGATTTAGGGTTAAAGGCTTACAGTTAGTGTTTAGGGTTTAGGGTTTAGAGTTTTGAATTTAAGGTTTAGGCTTTAAGGTTTAGTGTTGAATGTTTAGGTTTTGGGTTTAGGATTAATGGTTTAGGGTTTAGAGTTTTGGGTGTAAGGTTTAGAGTTTAGGGTATAGGGTTTAAGATTTAGGGTTTAGGATTTTAGGTTTAGAATTTAGGGTCTACAAATTAGTGTTTAGGGTTTAGGGTTTAGGATTTAGGGTTTAAAGTAAAGTTTAGGTTTAGGGTTTATGATTAATGGTTTACATTTAGGGTTTAGGGTTTAGGGTTCCAAGTTTAGCATTTATGTTTAGGGTTTTGTGTCTAGGGTTATGGGTTTAGGGTTTAGGGTTAGGGTTTAGGGTTTAGGGTTTAGGGTTTAGGGTTTAGGGTTTAAGGTTCAGGGTTTAAGATTTAGGACATAGGGTTTAGGATTTAGGTTTTAGTGTTTAGGGTTTAGAGTTTAGGCATTAGGGTTTAGGGTTTAGGGTTTATAGTTAGCGTTTAGGGTTTAGAGTTTAGGATTTAGGGTATAGTGTTTAGGGATTAGGGTTTAGAGTTTAGGGTTTAGGGTTTAAGGCTTAGGGTTTAGGATGTTAGGTTAAGAATTTAGGGTCTACAAAATAGGGTTTAGGGTTTACATTTAAGATTTAGGGTTTAGGTTTTGGGTTTAGTGATTAGGGTTTAGGTTTTAGTGTTTAGGGTTTAGAGTTTAGGCATTAGGGTTTAGGGTTTAGGGTTTAGAGTGTAGAATTTAGGTTTAGGTTTTAGGGTTAGGGTTTAGGGTTTAGGTTTTAGGATTTAGGGTTTAGGGTTTTGTGTTAGGGTTTAGAGTGTAGGGTTTAGGATTCCAAGTTTAGGGTTTAGGGTTAGGGTTTAGGGTCTAGGGTTTTAGGTTTAGGGTTTAAGTTTTAGGGTTTAGGGTTTAGGGTTTTGGGTTTAGAGTTTATGATTTTGGGTTTAAGGTTTAGGGTTTAGGTTTAGCATTTAGGGTTTAGGGTTTTGTGTTTAGGGTTTATGATTAGGGTTTAGGGTTTAGGGTTTAGGGTTTAAGGTTTAGAGTTTAGGATTTAGGGTTTAGGGTTTATGGTTTAGCGTTTATAATTTCGTTTTTAGGGTTTATGGTTAAGGGGTTTAGGATTTACTGTTTAGGGTTTAGAGTTTAGGGTTTATGGTCTATGCGGTAGGATTTGTAGGTTTAGGGTTTTGAGTTTAGGGTTTGGGAATTTGGGTTAAGGGTTTTGGGTTTATCTTTTAGGGTTTTGGGTTTGTGGGTTAAAAGTTTGGGATTTAGGGTTTAGGGTTTAGTGTTTTGAATTTAGTATTAAGGGTTTAGGGTTTATAATTTACGATTTTGGGTTAAAAGCTTACAGTTAGTGTTTAGGGTTTAGAGTTTAGGATTTAGGGTTTAAAGTAAAGTTTACGTTTAGGGTTTATGGTTAATGGATTATGTTTAGGGTTTAGGGTTCCAAGTTTAGCATTTATGTTTAGGTTTTGTGTCTAGGGTTATGGGTTTAGGGTTTAGGGTTTAGGGTTTAGGGTTTAAGGTTTAGAGTTTAGGATTTAGGGTTTAGGGTTTATGGTTTAGCGTTTATAATTTCGTGTTTAGGGTTTATGGTTAAGGGGTTTAGGATTTACTGTTTAGGGTTTAGAGTTTAGGGTTTATGGTCTATGCGGTAGGATTTGTAGGTTTAGGGTTTTGAGTTTAGGGTTTGGGAATTTGGGTTAAGGGTTTTGGGTTTATCTTTTAGGGTTTTGGGTTTGTGGGTTAAAAGTTTGGGATTTAGGGTTTAGGGTTTAGTGTTTTGAATTTAGTATTAAGGGTTTAGGGTTTATAATTTACGATTTAGGGTTAAAAGCTTATAGTTAGTGTTTAGGGTTTAGAGTTTACGATTTAAGGTTTAAAGTAAAGTTTACGTTTAGGGTTTATGGTTAATGGTTTATGTTTAGGGTTTAGGGTTCCAAGTTTAGGGTTTAGGGTCTAGGGTTTTGGTTTTAGGATTTAAGGTTTAGGGTTTAGGGTTTAGGGTTTTGGGTTTAGAGTTTATGATTTTGGGTTTAGGGTTTAGGGTTTAGTGTTTAGGGTTAGGGTTTAGGGGTTAGGGTTTGGGTTTTAGGATTTAGGGTTTTAGGTTTAGGGGTTTAGGGTATGGTTTAGGGGTAAGGGCTTTGGGTTAATGGTTTACTATTTGAAGTTCAGAGTTTATGATTTGGAGTTTAGGGTTTAGAATTTGGAATTTAGGGTTTAGGCTTAAGGGTTTAGTGTTTAATGTTAGATTTAGGGTTTAGGATTTATAGTTTAGGGTTTAGAGTTTTGAATTTAAGGTTTAGGCTTTAAGGTTTAGTGTTGAATGTTTAGGTTTTGGGTTTAGGATTAATGGTTTAGGGTTTAGAGTTTTGGGTGTAAGGTTTAGAGTTTAGGGTTTAGGTTTAGGGTTATGGTTTAGGGTTTAGAGCTTAAGGTTTAGGGTTAATTGTTTAGGGTTTATGATTTATTGTTTAGGGTTTAGAGTTTAAGATTGAGGGGCATATGATTTAGGTAGGGTTTAGAGTTTAGGGTTTAGGGTCTATGGTTTAGGGTTTAAGGTTTAGGGGTTAAGATTTAGGGTTTATGTATTAGGTTTTAGGGTTTAGTGTTTAGGGTTAGGGTTTAGGGTTTAGGTTTTAGGGTGGAGGGTTTTGGGTTTTGGGTTTTAGGGGTTTAGGGTTTTGTGTTTAGGGTTTATTATTAGGGTTTAGGGTTTAGGGTTTAGGGTTTAAGGTTTAGAGTTTAGGATTTAGGGTTTAGGGTTTATGGTTTAGCGTTTATAATTTCGTGTTTAGGGTTTATGGTTAAGGGGTTTAGGATTTACTGTTTAGGGTTTAGAGTTTAGGGTTTATGGTCCATGCGGCAGGATTTGTAGGTTTAGGGTTTTGAGTTTAGGGTTTGGGAATTTGGGTTAAGGGTTTTGGGTTTATCTTTTAGGGTTTTGGGTTTGTGGGTTAAAAGTTTGGGATTTAGGGTTTAGGGTTTAGTGTTTTGAATTTAGTATTAAGGGTTTAGGGTTTATAATTTACGATTTAGGGTTAAAAGCTTACAGTTAGTGTTTAGGGTTTAGAGTTTAGGATTTAAGGTTTAAAGTAAAGTTTACGTTTAGGGTTTATGGTTAATGGTTTATGTTTAGGGTTTAGGGTTCCAAGTTTAGGGTTTAGGGTCTAGGGTTTTGGTTTTAGGATTTAAGGTTTAGGGTTTAGGGTTTAGGGTTTTGGGTTTAGAGTTTATGATTTTGGGTTTAGGGTTTAGGGTTTAGTGTTTAGGGTTAGGGTTTAGGGGTTAGGGTTTGGGTTTTAGGATTTAGGGTTTTAGGTTTAGGGGTTTAGGGTATGGTTTAGGGGTAAGGGCTTTGGGTTAATGGTTTACTATTTGAAGTTCAGAGTTTAGGGTTTAGAATTTGGAATTTAGGGTTTAGGCTTAAGGGTTTAGTGTTTAATGTTAGATTTAGGGTTTAGGATTTATAGTTTAGGGTTTAGAGTTTTGAATTTAAGGTTTAGGCTTTAAGGTTTAGTGTTGAATGTTTAGGTTTTGGGGTTAGGATTAATGGTTTAGGGTTTAGAGTTTTGGGTGTAAGGTTTAGAGTTTAGGGTTTAGGTTTAGGGTTATGGTTTAGGGTTTAGAGCTTAAGGTTTAGGGTTTATTGTTTAGGGTTTATGATTTATTGTTTAGGGTTTAGAGTTTAAGATTGAGGGGCATATGATTTAGGTAGGGTTTAGAGTTTAGGGTTTAGGGTCTATGGTTTAGGGTTTAAGGTTTAGGGGTTAAGATTTAGGGTTTATGTATTAGGTTTTAGGGTTAAGTGTTTAGGGTTAGGGTTTAGGGTTTAGGTTTTAGGGTGGAGGGTGGAGGGTTTTGGGTTTAGGGGTAAGGGCTTAGGGTTAATGGTTTAGTGTTTGAAGTTCAGAGTTTAGGATTTGGGGTTTAGGGTTTAGGTTATATAGTATGGAATTTTAGGTTAAGGCTTAAGGGTTTAGTGTTTAGTGTTAGGTTTAGAGTTTTGGATTAATGTTTTACGGTTTAGAGTTTTGAATTTAGGTTTTAGACTTTAAGGTTTAGTGTTGAGTATTTAGGTTTAGGGTTTAGGATTAATGGTTTAGGGTTTAGAGTTTTGGGTGTAAGGTTTGGAGTTTAGGGTTTAGGTTTAGGGTTATGGTTTAGGGTTTAGAGTTTAAGGTTTAAGGTTTATTTTTTTTAGGGTTGATGGTTTATTGTTTAGGTTTTAGAGTTTAAGGTTAAGGGGTATATGATTTAGTGTTTAGTTTTTTGGGTTTAGAGTTTATGACTTTGGGTTTAGGGTTTAGGGCTTAGGTTTAGGGTTTAGTGTTTAGGGTTAGGGTTTAGGGTTTAGGTTTTAGGTTTTAGGGTTTAGGGTTTTGGGTTTAGAGGTTTAAGGTATGGTTTAGCAGTAAGGGCTTAGGGTTAATGGTTTAGTGTTTGAAGTTCAGAGTTTAGGATTTAGGGTTTAGGGTTTAGGGCTTAGGGTTTAGAGTTTGGAATTTAGGGTTTAGGCTTAAGGGTTTTGTGTTTAGTTATAGGTTTAGGGTTTAGGATTAATGATTTAGGGTTTAGAGTTTTGAATTTAAGGTTTAGGCTTTAGGGTTTAGTGTTGAGTGTTTAGGTTTAGGGTTTAGGATTAATGGTTTAGGGTTTAAAGTTTTGGGATTAGGTTTAGGGTTTAGAGTTTAAGGTTTATTGTTTTGGGTTTATAGTTTATTGTTTAGGGTGTAGAGTTTAAGGTGAAGGGGTATATGATTTGGGTTTAGGGTTTTGGGTTTAGGGTTTATGATTAGGGTTTAAGGTTTAGAGTTTAGGATTTAGGGTTTAGGGTTTATGTTTTATCATTTATAATTTTGAGTTTAGGGTTTATGGTTAAGGGGTTTAGGATTTACTGTTTAGGGTTTAGAGTTTAGGGTTTATGGTCTATGGTGTAGGATTTATGGGCTTAGGGTTTTGAGTTTAGGGTTTGGGAATTTGGTTTAAGGGATTTGGGTTTTTGGGTTAAGAGTTTGGGATTTAGGGTTTAGGGATTAGTGTTTTGAATTCAGGATTATGGGTTTAGTGTTTATAATTTACGATTTAGGGTTAAAGGCTTACAGTTAGTGTTTAGGGTTTAGGGTTTAGGATTTAGGGTTTAAAGTAAAGTTTAGGTTTAGGGTTTATGATTAATGGTTTACGTTTAGGGTTTAGGGTTTAGGGTTCCAAGTTTAGCATTTATGTTTAGGGTTTTGTGTCTAGGGTTATGGGTTTAGGGTTTAGGGTTAGGGTTTAGGGTTTAGGGTTTAGAGTTTAAGATTTAGGGTATAGTGTTTAGGGATTAGGGTTTAGAGTTTAGGGTTTAGGGTTTAAGGCTTAGGGTTTAGGATCTTAGGTTAAGAATTTAGGGTCTACAAAATAGGGTTTAGGGTTTACATTTAAGATTTAGGGTTTAGGTTTTGGGTTTAGTGATTAGGGTTTAGGTTTTAGTGTTTAGGGTTTAGAGTTTAGGCATTAGGGTTTAGGGTTTAGGGTTTAGAGTGTAGAATTTAGGTTTAGATTTTAGGGTTAGGGTTTAGGGTTTAGGGTTTAGGTTTTAGGATTTAGGGTTTAGGGTTTTGTGTTAGGGTTTAGAGTGTAGGGTTTAGGATTCCAAGTTTAGGGTTTAGGGTTAGGGTTTAGGGTCTAGCGTTTTAGGTTTAGGGTTTAAGGTTTAGGGTTTAGGGTTTAGGCATTAGGGTTTAGAGTTTAGGGTTAAGGGTTTAAGGTTTAGGGTTTAGGGTTTAGAGTTAAGGATTTAGGGTTTAGTGTTTAGGGATTAGGGTTTAGAGTTTAGGGTTAAGGGTTTAAGGTTTAGGGTTTAGGGTTTTGGGTTAAGAATTTAGGGTCTACAAATTAGTGTTTAGGGTTTAAGTTTAAGATTTAGGGTTTAGGTTTTGGGTTTAGTGATTAGGGTTTAGTGTTTAGGCATTAGGGTTTAGGGTTTAGGGTTTAGAGTGTAGGGTTTATGGTCTATGCGGTAGGATTTGTAGGTTTAGGGTTTTGAGTTTAGGGTTTGGGAATTTGGGTTAAGGGTTTTGGGTTTATCTTTTAGGGTTTTGGGTTTGTGGGTTAAAAGTTTGGGATTTAGGGTTTAGGGTTTAGTGTTTTGAATTTAGTATTAAGGGTTTAGGGTTTATAATTTACGATTTTGGGTTAAAAGCTTACAGTTAGTGTTTAGGGTTTAGAGTTTAGGATTTAGGGTGTAAAGTAAAGTTTACGTTTAAGGTTTATGGTTAATGGATTATGTTTAGGGTTTAGGGTTCCAAGTTTAGCATTTATGTTTAGGTTTTGTGTCTAGGGTTATGGGTTTAGGGTTTAGGGTTTAGGGTTTAGGGTTTAAGGTTTAGAGTTTAGGATTTAGGGTTTAGGGTTTATGGTTTAGCATTTATAATTTCGTGTTTAGGGTTTATGGTTAAGGGGTTTAGGATTTACTGTTTAGGGTTTAGAGTTTAGGGTTTATGGTCTATGCGGTAGGATTTGTAGGTTTAGGGTTTTGAGTTTAGGGTTTGGGAATTTGGGTTAAGGGTTTTGGGTTTATCTTTTAGGGTTTTGGGTTTGTGGGTTAAAAGTTTGGGATTTAGGGTTTAGGGTTTAGTGTTTTGAATTTAGTATTAAGGGTTTAGGGTTTATAATTTACGATTTAGGGTTAAAAGCTTATAGTTAGTGTTTAGGGTTTAGAGTTTAGGATTTAAGGTTTAAAGTAAAGTTTACGTTTAGGGTTTATGGTTAATGGTTTATGTTTAGGGTTTAGGGTTCCAAGTTTAGGGTTTAGGGTCTAGGGTTTTGGTTTTAGGATTTAAGGTTTAGGGTTTAGGGTTTAGGGTTTTGGGTTTAGAGTTTATGATTTTGGGTTTAGGGTTTAGGGTTTAGTGTTTAGGGTTAGGGTTTAGGGGTTAGGGTTTGGGTTTTAGGATTTAGGGTTTTAGGTTTAGGGGTTTAGGGTATGGTTTAGGGGTAAGGGCTTTGGGTTAATGGTTTACTATTTGAAGTTCAGAGTTTAGGGTTTGGAGTTTAGGGTTTAGAATTTGGAATTTAGGGTTTAGGCTTAAGGGTTTAGTGTTTAATGTTAGATTTAGGGTTTAGGATTTATAGTTTAGGGTTTAGAGTTTTGAATTTAAGGTTTAGGCTTTAAGGTTTAGTGTTGAATGTTTAGGTTTTGGGTTTAGGATTAATGGTTTAGGGTTTAGAGTTTTGGGTGTAAGGTTTAGAGTTTAGGGTTTAGGTTTAGGGTTATGGTTTAGGGTTTAGAGCTTAAGGTTTAGGGTTAATTGTTTAGGGTTTATGATTTATTGTTTATGGTTTAGAGTTTAAGATTGAGGGGCATATGATTTAGGTAGGGTTTAGAGTTTAGGGTTTAGGGTCTATGGTTTAGGGTTTAAGGTTTAGGGGTTAAGATTTAGGGTTTATGTATTAGGTTTTAGGGTTTAGTGTTTAGGGTTAGGGTTTAGGGTTTAGGTTTTAGGGTGGAGGGTTTTGGGTTTTGGGTTTTAGGGGTTTAGGGTTTTGTGTTTAGGGTTTATGATTAGGGTTTAGGGTTTAGGGTTTAGGGTTTAAGGTTTAGAGTTTAGGATTTATGGTTTAGGGTTTATGGTTTAGCGTTTATAATTTCGTGTTTAGGGTTTATGGTTAAGGGGTTTAGGATTTACTGTTTAGGGTTTAGAGTTTAGGGTTTATGGTCCATGCGGTAGGATTTGTAGGTTTAGGGTTTTGAGTTTAGGGTTTGGGAATTTGGGTTAAGGGTTTTGGGTTTATCTTTTAGGGTTTTGGGTTTGTGGGTTAAAAGTTTGGGATTTAGGGTTTAGGGTTTAGTGTTTTGAATTTAGTATTAAGGGTTTAGGGTTTATAATTTACGATTTAGGGTTAAAAGCTTCTGATTAGTGTTTATGGTTTAGAGTTTAGGATTTAAGGTTTAAAGTAAAGTTTACGTTTAGGGTTTATGGTTAATGGTTTATGTTTAGGGTTTAGGGTTCCAAGTTTAGGGTTTAGGGTCTAGGGTTTTGGTTTTAGGATTTAAGGTTTAGGGTTTAGGGTTTAGGGTTTTGGGTTTAGAGTTTATGATTTTGGGTTTAGGGTTTAGGGTTTAGTGTTTAGGGTTAGGGTTTAGGGGTTAGGGTTTGGGTTTTAGGATTTAGGGTTTTAGGTTTAGGGGTTTAGGGTATGGTTTAGGGGTAAGGGCTTTGGGTTAATGGTTTACTATTTGAAGTTCAGAGTTTAGGATTTGGAGTTTAGGGTTTAGAATTTGGAATTTAGGGTTTAGGCTTAAGGGTTTAGTGTTTAATGTTAGATTTAGGGTTTAGGATTTATAGTTTAGGGTTTAGAGTTTTGAATTTAAGGTTTAGGCTTTAAGGTTTAGTGTTGAATGTTTAGGTTTTGGGGTTATTATATGACAGGCTTAAGAAGACACCTGTTCCATGGACAAAAGAACAAACCTCCGCAGTTATTAAGATTAAAGAAATGGTTAAGAGTTTGCCTTGCTTAGGTATCCCTAATCCGGATTCTTTTATGATTGTTGAGGCGATGCTTGGACATCGGTTATGGAGGATTCTCAAGCAAAGAGAACACACGAAGTCATGAGCAATTAGTTAGTTTTACTTAGGGTTTGGAATTCACGAGAAAACTATAATCTTTGTTAAAAAGGAAGTTTTAGCTATTGTCCTTTGCATTACTAAGTTTCAAGATGATTTAATTAATAAGGAATTCTTGCTTAAGGTAGATTGTAAATCTGTAAAGAAATTCTACAAAGGATGTTAAAAATCTTGTTTCCAAAGCAGATATTTGCTAGATGGCAAGCTTTATTGTCAAGTTTTGATTTCCAAGTTGAATATATCAAAGGAAGAAAACTCTCTCCGGATTTTCTAACAAGAGAATTTTTGCGGGAAAAGCATGAGGCGGTCATAAGGCGGGATTTGGAACAAAAGGCCCTTTCAAGAAAAGGGAAAAGAAAGCAGACAAGAAGCCTTGACTTCTCCTTTTTGTCAGGCCATCACTGAACAGCCCAAATAAGTTTTCGGCTCTTGCTAGCCTACCTCCTATCACTCCTTCTCAGGTCATAAGTCCTTTTCCATCGCTACCACCTAGCGCATCATCTTCCAGTCCCTTGATTCTTAAGAAACCCTTTCTTAAAGAATCAGAACCATGTTCATTTTCTCCATCAGGAAAACCTAGATTTTCCTCCCCCCAAACTAAAGACTCATATACAATGAAAGCTCGAAAGCTTTAAGGAAGCAATCTCACCATCATCAAACAAATCCAAAGAACGTGAAGTTTTTGACATTGTTACTTTGCAGGTTAATCCTATCCTTGCACTTGACAAGGAATATGAAGGATACGAAGTCAAGCACTTACTAAAGCCCTGTTATACAAACAGGAATTATGTGGATACAGAGAATCCACTAAAGACTATAAAATATTATGAGTTTATTTTGGTTGATATAGGATCCATAGAAGTGGAACATAAACTTAGCCATGATTCAGATCCGGATAGCATTGCATATTCCAAATTCACTATTAAAGAGTTTTTCTCCATTCATTTGGATAGTCGATCATTTATACTCGATTAATCAAAGAGAACATAGGCCTCAAACCTATAATTGGTATGATTATAAAAATGCATGGTTTAATTTTCTATACTTAAGGCCAACCACTCACACCTGGTTTGTCAAGTATAGCCCAGAATTTTCAAAATCAGTTATCCCTAGATGGTTCTACGAATGGTGGAAGCATTTTGGAGAAACCAAAAGGTTTTGCCAAAATTATTTTGAGATAAATATAATCGATTTCAAACAACAAGACATCTCTACTTTGCGAACACATTAAATTGTGTAAATATTTTATCCAAAGCGGGTATCTTTTATTGCTCAGTTGGACTTTTGGTTCGGTGTATTTGGCGGATTAAATATCTCTCAAAGAGATACTCGTCAAAGGATGGTCTCCACTCCCAAAGAAGGTACATTCAGCGATCTTCTCTGACCTCTACAAGTGGCAAAAGATCATCTTCCAAAGATGATTTGAAGAAAAGGCTCCAAAAGGCCTTGTCGGACTTAGATGAGGACAAATCCGATGAAGAAGCGACCTTGCGGTATTAGAAGAAGCCTCGTCTCAAGCGATGATAATGGAGATATGTTAAGGCCAAAAGCCTTAGCCTTATCTTACCTAGATCCATTTTATGATTAATTTAATTTAATCCATGAGAGGATATTAAAATCCGAAATTGCGACCTTTTGAATAGAGACTCAAAGAAGTGAATTGTTTAAAAGGAAAGAGATGAGACTCGAAGAGTTGGAATATCTCTTGATTAAAATTAAATTGTTCAAATATGGAATCCACAGCAAAAGACACTTTGGCATGTTGCGGAGGTGGCCGACAACTTTATAAGCGGCACCACTTTTCAAAAAGTAGATGCCCGACAAAAGAAAAAGCAGCCACTACTTTTCCAAAAGAAAAAGCAATGGCCGGCAACTTTAAACCCACTCAAGATAAAGGAGATTCCTCCCGGAGCCAATCAGAAGAAGGCATCAAAATCATTCCTATCTTTCCTCTGTCTATATAATACATTGTTTTTCATTGTAAGGCGTGAAATTACACACTATATTTTCTTTTAGCCTTTGTTATTTGGTTGTAATGTTTTCTCTTTTCGCTTGGATGTTTGCTTCCTTTTCCGTTGCAGTTTGAATAAAAAGTGAGTTCTTGTATAACTTTCTCTCTTGTTTATATTTCATTTAAGTGTTATTACTATTAAATGCTACGATCGTTTTGAATAAAGGTTTAGGGTTTAAGGTTTAAGGTTTAGAGATTATGATTTAGGGTTTAGGGTTTATGGTTTAGGGTGTATAATTTTGGGTTTAGGGTTTATGGTTAAACGGTTAAGGATTTAGTGTTTAGGGTTTAGACTTTAGGGTTTTTGGTCTATGGTGTAGGATTTGTGGGTTTAGGGTTTTATGATTAGGGTTTATGGTTTAGTGTTTAGGTTTTAGGGTTTTGGGTTTTAGGGTTAAGAGTGTGGAATTTAGAATTTAGGGTGTATGGTTAAGTGTTTTGAGTTTAGGGTTTAGGGTTTGCATTTAGGTTTTAGGGTTTAGGGTTTAGGGTTTGGGTTTAGGGTTTATAATTTATGGTTGAGGGTTAAAGGCTTACAGTTAGTGTATAGTGTTTAGAGTTTAGTATTTAGGGTTGAAGTTTTAAGTGTTGGGGTTTAGATTGGATTTGGGGTTTAGGGTTTAAGGTTTAGGTTTAGGGTTTATGATTAATGGTTTAGGTTTAGGGTTTAAAGTTTAGGGTTTAGGGTTACAAGTTTAGCATTTAGATTTAGGGTTTCTTGTCTAGGGTTTTGGGTTAGGGTTTAGGGTTTAGGTTTTTCGATTTCGGGATTAGTGTTTAGGGTTTAAGGTTTAGAGTTTATGATTTAGGGTCTAGGGTTTAGGGTTTAGGTTTAGGGCTTAGGGTTTAGGGTTTAGGATTTATGAAATAGGGTATAGGGTTTAAGTTTAGTAATTATAGTTTAAGGTTTATGGTATAGGTTATATTGCTTAGGGTTTAGGGTTTAGATTTTATTTTTTATGGTTTATGGTTTAGGGTTTAAGGTATAGAGTTTAGGGTTTAGGGTTTTTGTTTTAGGGTTGAGGGTTTCAAATTGTAGGTTTAGGGTTTAGGGTATAAGGTTCAGGGTTTAGGGCTTAGGACATAGGGTTTAGGATTTAGGTTTAAGGGTTAGAATTTAGGGTTTAGAGTTTAGGGTTTAGGGTTAGGAATTTAGGGTTTACAAATTAAGGTTTTGGGTTTAAGTTTAAGGTTTAGGGTTTAGGGTTTAGGTTTAAGGTTTAGTGTTTAGGGTTTAGGTTTTAGGGTTTAGGGTTTAGAGTTTAGGCTTTAGGGTTTAGGGTTTAGGGTTTAGAGTTTAGGATTTAGGTGTAAGGGTTTAGGGATTAGGGTTTATAATTTAGGGTTAAGGGTTTAGGGTTTAAGGTTTAGGGTTTTGAGTTTGTAATTAGGGTTTAGAGTTTATGTTTAGGGTTAAGGTTCAGGGTTTAGGATAGAGAGTTTAGGGTTAGGAATTTAGGTTTTATAGTTTACGATTTAGGGTTTAGGGTTGAGGGTTTAAGGTTCCAAGTTTAGAATTTAGGGTTTTGGATTAATGGTTTAGGGTTAGGGTTTAGGGTTTAGGGTTTAGGGTTTTGTGTTTAGGGTTTATAGTTTATGGTTTAGGGTTAGGGTTTAGGGTTTAGGGTTTAAGGTTTAGAGTTTAGGATTTAGGGTTTAGGGTCTATGTTTTGGGGTGTATAATTTTGGGTTTAGGGTTTATGGTTAAGGGGTTTAGGATTTAGTGTTTAGGGTTTATAGTTTAGAGTTTATGGTCTATGGTGTAGGGTTTATGGGTTTAGGGTTTCGAGTATAGGGTTTAGGAATTAGGGTTTATGGTTTTGGATTTTGGTTTTAGGGTTTAGGGTTACAAGTTTAGCAGTTAGATTTAGGGTTTCATGTCTAGGGTTTTGTATTTAGGTTTTTGGGTTTTGGGATTAGGGTTTAGGGTTTAAGGTTTAGAGTTTATGATTTAGGGTTTAGGGTTTAGGGTTTAGGTTTAAGGTTTAGGGTTTAGGGTTAGCTTGTTGAGGTTAGGGTATAGTCTTGAGAATTTATTAAATAGGGTATAGGGTTTAAGTTTAGTAATTATGATTTAGGGTTTATGGTATAGTTATATTGCTTAGGGTTTAGGGTTTAGATTTTATGGTTTATGGTTTATAGTTTAGGGTTTAGGGTATAGAGTTTAGGGTTTAGAGTTTTTATTTTAGGGTTGTGGGTTTCAAATTGTTGGTTTAGGGTTTAGGTGTTAAGGTTTAGGGTTTAGGACATAGGGTTTAGGATTTTGGTTTAAGGGTTAGAATTTAGGGTTTAGAGTTTAGTGTTTAGGGTTTGCAATTTATAGTTTACAAATAATGGTTTTGGGTTTAAGTTTAAGGTTTAGGGTTTAGGTTTAAGGTTTAGTGTTTAGGGTTTAGGTTTTAGGGTTTAGGGTTTAGAGTTTAGGCTTTAGGGTTTAGAGTTTAGGGTTTAGAGTTTAGGATTTAGGTTTTAGGGTTTAGGTATTAGGGTTTATAGTTTAGGGTTAATGGTTTAGGGTTTAAGGTTTAGGGTTTTGAGTTTGTAATCAGGGTTTAGAGTTTATGTTTAGGGTTAGGGTTTAGGGTTTAGGATTTAGAGTTTAGGGTTAGGAATTTAGGTTTTACATTTATGATTTATGGTTTAGGGTTTAGGGTTTAGGGTTTAGGGCTTAGAGTTTAGGGTTCCAAGTTTAGAATTTAGGGTTTATATTTAATGGTTTACGGTTAGGGTTTTGGGTTTAGGGTTTAGGGTTTTGGGTTTAGGGTTTATGGTTTAGGGTTTAGGGTTAGGGTTTAGGGCTTAGGGTTTAATGTTTAGAGTTTAGGATTTGGGGTTTAGGGTTTATGGTTTGGTGTGTATAATTTTGGGTTTAGGGTTTATGGTTAAGCGATTTAGGATTTAGTGTTTAGGGTTTAGAGTTTAGGGTTTATGGTCTATGGTGTAGGGTTTATGGGTTTAGGGTTTCGGGTATAGGGTTTAGGAAATACAGTTTATGGTTTAGGGTTTTTGTTTTAGGGTTTTGAGTTTTAGGGTTAGGACGTTGGGATTAAGAATTTTGGGTTTAAAGTTTAGTGTTTTGAGTTTAGGGTTTAGGGTTTAGGTTTAGGGTTTAGGGTTTCTTATTTACAGTTTAGGGTTAAAGGTTTACAGTTAGTGTTTTGTGTATAGAGTTTAGGATTTAGGGTTTAAGGTTTAGGGTTTTGGTTTTAGATACTGGATTTGGGGTTTATGGTTTATGATTAATGATTTAGGTTTAGGGTTTAGGGTTTAGGGTTCCATGTTTAGCACTTAGGTTCAGGGTTTCATTTCTAGGGTTTTAGGTTTAGGGTTTAGTGTTAAGGTTTAGAGTTAGGGTTTAGGGCTTTGAGATTAGGGTTTAGGGTTTAATGTTTAGAGTTTAGGATTTGGGGTTTAGGGTTTAGGGTTTAGAGATTAGGATTTAGGTTTTAGGGTTTAGGGATTAGGGTTTAGAGTTTAGGGTTTTTTTTTTTTTTTTTTTTTTTTTAATTTTAACGACCCTTGGAGGGGTCAGGGGCTTAGCAACACCCCAAGGCCTCAGCATATATAGAAAAAAGGATACATAGAGGTGGACATAAACCTTACCTCCGCTTCAAGGTGGTGAAAGAATTAGTAGCCTACAATTTAATAGCAGGTTCTCCAACTCTTCACCAAACAAAAACGGAACCTATCATCTACGCACCTATGTGAGAGGACTCCTCTCGATACAAATATTCTAGGAAAGCATAAATGAGGGAGACTCTCCCCTTACAATTCAAAAACTAACAGTTCTATCCTAGCCAAGGGAGGTCAATGGAAGGTGGATGATTGGAGATCACCGAAGAAAACTTGAAGGAGTTCGCCTTTCAATGTCTTCTTGTGTATTGAATGAATCATGGTGGTTCCTTTATCCTTTTCATTTTCCTTAAATGCGAAACATGCCATGCTGCTGATCCTGTTGGAGATAAGCTACCGTTAACTTGGGAAGGCTTTGGTTGCAAGTATATACTGAAATTTGGTAATTTTGTGACTATATTTATGAAGTCTGCTACAAAGTTTGCCTCCCTTAGAGAGTATGCTTACATTTGAAGCTAGTTAAAGCGATTGATTGTGCGTTGAAGTTTACGCAGGCGGACACGATCCGCCAAGGAGGCTGAGTGTTGTTCTTGACCATTCTACAAGTAGTTGTGAATCAACTTCAAGAATCACATTGTTGTAATTTAGTCGAGCACACCAAGTTAGGCCAAATATCTGCTTCCACCTCTGCTGATTGTTTGTTCCTTGTCCCAAAGGGCTGCAAAGCACGAATAGTGTTCCATTTTGGTCCCTGAGTATACCTCCAACTCCTATGCCGCGGGGTTGTCGAGCACTCCGTCGATACTAAGCTTAACCCACTGTCAAGGGTCTAATCCACTTCACCATAGTGACCTTGGTATCATGGTTGCAAGTCTCAATGTAGGTGCATAGCCTTTTCCACTCCAATGGCCAAGTAATGTAGGGAAAGCGATTGTGCGGCTTGAAGGTGTCCAAGACCACAAGGTATTTAACCTTTGCGATGTTGGATGGCTTGCCTCCATACTTCTTATTACACCTATTCTTCCATAAGTTCCAACATATAAATATGGGGATAGATTGAAGAACAAGCTTGTGTGCTTCATTGTTATAATTAGTATTCCACCACCTCATGACCATGCTTACGAGAGGCAAATAGTCTATTTGGATCCTTAGTGCGTGCAAAATATCTCCAAACATTCTGGCAAAATTCCCCGAAATGAAAATATGCTCAATGGAATCAATTCGAGAATGACAACAATAACAACCTTGAGTTCTATCCCAAAGCTTGCAGTCTCATTAGTAGGCGGTTGTTTACGATTGCCCTCCATAGCAAGAAGGAGCATTTAAAGGATATTCTTATGCCAAGTGTGAGTGTTGAATTTGGTTTTCTCTGGTTTCTCGAATGTTATTCCAAGCGGAGGATCTGAGAAGGAACCATTGGTATTAAGTGTCCAAATTGCGGATCACTGCCAGTGCGATTGAATCTGGGTAGAAAGAATGTTTGTACCTAACTTTGAGGCTAAGCTGCATCACTTTTCTCTGTTCCACGGCCTTCCTCTATAAAATCAGCAACCTTGTCATTATTAAACTGTTGCTATTACTGTGAAGTGAGCCAGGGCCTACTCTAACCAATTATCCCACCAAAAGGAGCTAGAACCATTTACGATTTTCCACTGGATATGTCTTTCCACTGTGATTTTGTTCTTCATCATCAACCTCCATGCTTGGGATTCACGATTATCCCACTTGCTAATTGGATTAGATCTCAGCAATACTTGGCTTTAAGAAAATCACCCCATAGGGTTTGTTTGGATCTAAATGTCCACCATTGCTTGAATTGGAATGCGACAAACATCTTTCATGAGTTTAACCCCAATTCCTCCTTCCTCATATGGAAAGCTTAAGTTTCTCCATGACGACCAATGATATTTTTCTTATCCTTCCTCCATCCCCAAAAGAAATCAGCCATGATGTCTTTGTATTTGCTTAATAACTTGATGGAGGAGGAGATTGAAGATAGAAGGTGGATAGGGATCGATTGCAATACATGCTTGATCAAAGTAACCTTGCCTACATAACTAAGCATCTTGGATTGCCATCCTGTGATTTTGTTAACTATCTTGTTGATAAGATCGGAGAAATAGATAATCTTAGGCCTTCCAATAAAATGGGACATCGGGTACATGAGAGAGCCTCTTTCGGTGGAAGCGATTGCATTTTTTAACTCTTTCATGGTATTTACGAAGGCATTAGAATGAAGCAAGAAGTGACTCTTAGCTTTATTGATCGGTGACGAAGTTCCTTCATAAATACTCGAGTATCCATAATGAGCTTGAGAGACGCCTTCCAGTGAATATAATAATATCATGCAAGCTAAGATGATTAATTTGAGACCCCGCTTTCCATATGGAAATTGTGATATAAAGGATTATAGCGATTGCTCGGTGATCTGGATAACATCTCGACACCTAAAATAAATAGGGTGGTGATAAAGGATCACCTTGCTTGAGTCCTCTAGTGGAATGAAAGAAACCATGTCTCTTTCCATTAATAATAATGGAGTACCAATTGTTGGCCATGATTCTCCATACCATATCAATGAAAAACTCATCAAATCCCGTCCCCGAGAACCGAGGCAAGTGTAGGACCAGAAACCCTGTCATAGGCTTTTGTCATGTCAAGTTTAATCACAACATTACTTCATGACAGTGCTTATCGATGGATGATTTCTGGAGGCGACATAATGTTTTTCATTATACTCCTCCTTTACAAAACCTGATTGATTAGGAGAGATCGGGTTTGGTAGGATAGAGCCAATCTGAGACATAGAAGCTTAGAAATAATCTTGTTGGTGAAGTTACTAAGGGTGATTGGTCGAAATTGAGAAAGTTTATTAAGGTGCTTCACTTTTGGAAGAAGAACAAGACATGCATGAGAGATATATTTTGGAATCATATGACCATTGAAAAGGAGTGAATAAGCGCGATGAGGTCATTCTTGATAACACCCCAACATACGGAAAAAACAACCATTCATTCCATCGCCCTGCGGTGAATTAGGATCCATTGAAAACCACCTCTTTAAAGCTCCTCCATAGTAGGAAAGGCTTTCATTCTGTCATTATGTTCCTTCATGACCATCCTAGGAATGCGATCGGAGGTCTCATCAATATACTCATCCTCTCGGTGAAGATGTTACTGTAATATTCACAGCGGCTGTGCAACTTGTTCATCCCCTTGAATCCACTCATCATTGTCCTTGAGAATTTTGTGAATAAATAATCTCCTTCTTCTTCCTCTAACCAAAGCATGAAAGTATTTGAATTTCCATCCCCTTTCTTAAACCATTGCGGTGAGTCTTTTGTTTAAGGATAGAGTCTTCCACTTTCATGAATTTAATGTATTCTGCATTTGCCTGAGAAAAGCTCGACTCTGCTCTTACGTATTATTATGAATAAGATTCTCCTCTGCCACTTGACTCTTTCCTCAAAATCTTTAACCTTGGCATAAATGTCCCCAAATTGCAGTCTTGACCATGTATCGAGGAGTAGAGGCAGTCTCTTCATCTTACGATGGAAAATCCACATAGGATTTCCTTCTACAGTCTGTCCCAAAGACTTAGCAAGCTGTTTACGCAAATGAAGGCCGGTCAACCAGATTTAAGAATTTGAAATATTTAATGTGGTCTTGAGGTGCGGCTTGGATTTCCATGAGAAGTGGGCGTGATCGATTCTACAAGGAAGATGGGTGATGCTAGTGTGGGGCATGTCTTGCAACCATCTATCATTAACCATAGCTCTGTCGACCTTTTCAGTTACGAAGTTTATCCCCTTTGGTTAGACCGGTGAACCTAGGACCATTAAATCCCAAGTCCAAGAGTCCACAAGCTTTAATGACACCAATAAACTCTAGACTTTTCTTCATGTTATAGGAATACCACCTAGTTTTCCTCTGTATCTGTTATCACATTGTAGTCTCCCACTTTGTGCACGAGGAGTAGCATCTCTAGTGTCGACAAAATGAAGAAGTCAGTCCCACAATGGCTTCCTGAGATATTCTTTGCACTTGGCATATACAAAGGTCTTGGTATAGTTGCCATGAGCTTCAATGTGGTTGATTTCACAAGTCATCTGCTGTTCATCAGTTTCTAACACTTTACAGATAATATCATTGTTCCAGAATAACCAGATTTTTCCATTGATGTTGCTAGCAGCATGATCCATGGCAAGCATACTTTTAAACTGTAACTGAATGTATTTGAGAAGGGTTCGGGATAGCAATCATGGACAGATGATGAATAAGTTTGAGATTTTTTAGTCTTTCCACAACACCTTGGGTGTTGATTCCTCTAACATTCCATATGATTGTACTAATCATTGGGATGATTTAGAGGTGAAAAGCCTAGTGTTTGGTCTTCCTGCTGTCACAGGAATGGTTTTGAGTTTTCTTGAGAGAGGTAGTTTTCCGGTGCATCCCTGCGGGAGAGAGTCCTTGTTTGTTGTGTCTGTTGCAACTCTTTGTCAGTTCTTTGTCATTGTTGAAATTTGAAGGCTCTGATCAAAAGTTCACTGTTCTCATCATCTTCATCTTGAGCACATTACATAGGATGATCTTCCTCTATTTCATCTTACGAATTACATACCTCATACTCATCCCTTGGACAAATATTGGTGTGATCTGGGGGTTTTGCAGGTGTCTGGCTGCTGTACTGAGCTTTGAGAGGGATCACATCCATGATTTGTTGCACCATAATGAATTTTTTACAGGAGTTTATACCTGCTGGTTGATCTATACAGTTGGTATCACTCGATCCACAGTCTGTTGTTGTTGTTCACTTGTTTCCTCTTTCTGACTTCTCTCTTTTTTTTGCTGGGTTTGTTCTTACTTTTAGGAGTCTTTGCCTGTGTACTAGTGCTAGCTTTATTCCCCATATCTTTTGCCATAGATTCTTTGGTTTGCTTTTCCTCCACTTCCTTTCTGTGACCATGTTGCCCTCCTTCCTTAGTGCTTTGACGAACTTTATTTTGATGGTGTTGCATATCCTCCACAGTGGTAGCAGGGGCTTGAGAGTCACACCTAAGGTCAATCATTTGGTTCTCATGCAGAACATGAGATAGATCCCTCCCCCTAGGTTCCCCTTCCTGCAGATTAGTGGTTCTCTCCTTCCCATCCATCCTCCCTCCAACAGCTTCATCGCCGGATAAAAGGGGGCAGAGGCTGGGATAGGATGAACATCATCTCAGCAATAACAGGGGATGGGGGTGTGAGAGCTGATCGTGGACTCTTCACTAATAATTCTGAGTTTTAGCATTTATACTGTTCTCTGTCTGTTTGTTGATCTTGGTATTTGTGTTCTGCTGTACTTGTTCTTCTTTGCACGAAAATTTTAGTTCTTACCATTTTGATTGTGTTGGTTGTTTTTATTTTTCCTCTGGTTTGAGTTTGCCATTGCTCCTCCTTGTATGTTATATCATGACTCACAGTTCCTTTGCTTTTATTTGCTGTTTGCTTGAACTTTTCTTTACCTTCGTCATACATTTGGTTGTTATTCAAAGTTTGATCCATCTGTTTCTCCTGTCCTTTCTTGTTGGCTTCCATTTCCTTTCTTTTTTTGATTTCTTCATCCCTTGCCTTCCCAGGACACTCCCCAAGAACATGCCCGTGGTGTTTGCAGTATAAGCGATGGAAGGAACATCCTCAAAGTCGATAATTTGCCATTTTCCTAAAGTAGGGTCCTTCTCAGAGAAACCCGTCCACACATGTTGAGGTCTTTCCTTAGTGATATCAATTTGGACCCTCACTTTGCCACACTTCCCTAGTCTTTTGCATAGTAGCGAGAATCCAAGTATAATGCTTTTACCAATAGGGGACAACAAAGGGTAAGAATATCCATATAGTAGCAATGCGGGAGTTCTCGCGTAACCAGATGGAACTATGGGGTTTCTTCAGCGAGTTTAAAGGTAGGAGTCCATACTGCTTCAGCTGAATGGCAGAATGAACATTTTTGTTTAGTCAAAGTGAAATGTGATCGACAAATTATCCAAGTCAATATAAATGTGTCTTGAGTTGAAATGAGCAATTTTGACTCCTCACTGTAAGCTCTGTTTGAGCAACAAAACTTTTCTGATGACTTCCATTTTGGCATAGCATTGGTGAACTTGCCAATCGGGGTGTACTTGCATCTCGGGCATTTTCTGCATGAAATCCTCTTCATGGAAGGTTATGGAGGATATCCTTGTCTAGTGGTGATAATCGGGGTGATAATGTCTAAAGGGGTAGCATTTTTAATTTGGTTGGCTCTAAGTCTTGTGGCTAGGGATTGGAGTAGATGAGGCGGGATCGGGAATTTGATGATTGACATTTCTTGTAGGAAATTGCTATTTGGAAGTTTATTCTGATTCTGTTTTGGGTAGTTTGGGTATTTCTTTCTTTGGGTAGATCGATAAGTATCAAAGTTAGTAGAAACTTTGATAGGGGAGGATTCTTGAGTCCGCCATCTTTGCTGTATGAATAGTGCACTGCTTTGATCTTCTAACGGAATAACACCACCTGCACTATAGATTGACCTTTCTCATTACTCATTTTGGCTTTTATGAGAGTTAGTGCTTATAATATTGTTAAGATCATCTTTGTTAGGGATATGGTTATCACTCGACTGTTTTGTCCTTCTTTGTTGGTGTTTGTTTTGTGATCTCCTTCTTCCTTGTTTTGGTTCTTCATGTTCTCCTTGAAGTTAATTTTGTCCTTCACTCTCAGTTGCCTTTTCACCTTTCCCATAGTGTATTTCAATTGATGTATCTATTGGTGCTGCTCGGATGTGTTCTGTGTTGCTTTAGATTCTTTGTAAGGTTACGCCTGCTCCCTCTGCATTTCCTTTTGGTTTTACGCCTCGGTGATGATATTTGTGATCGTTGGTGATCATTTCCTCTTGTTCATATTGCAGTTCTTCCCCTTGAATTGGTGTATGTTCCTTATCATGTTTGTGTGCGATTCCCCTGCTATTCCTCTGCTCGATTCATTTTCCTCACCTTTGTTACGATCATCAATTGTGACATGTTCACTGCAAATCGAAAATCAAACAACCATTAGTTCTTTCTTTGAGTTAGGGTTACATTACCTTATGAAGTACATCCTCATCGCAAGGAGTCGTTTGGAGTATCGTTTTTGTCATTGTTGACCAGACTCATTGGCGTTGCGGTTGATGTCGCGGAAATTCCACCGTCGAATGACTTGAAATTCCAGTATGATGTGCTCCTTGACATAGGAACATTCCCAGTGGTTGGAACTTCATTTCTCTCCTCAGAAGATGGTCGGAATTGAAGCGACCTTGAGCGATTTGGCGATTTCTCAAATTTCTCCATCTCGGATCTTTCAATTCTTAAGATGGAATCACTTGATTTTGGATATTAGATAGATCTTTAGAAGTAGATTCTTGATTTCCATTAGAATTAACCAGAATCAAAACAGATTGCTCTAGGGAAATAATTTTTAGAGCCAAGTACAGTTCATCTTCCGAAATTGCGACGTGCATCGCTTCAATTCTTCACAATTTCGAGAGTTGGTGATGAATGCGATGAAGCGCCTGTGGGTTTGTAGCTATTGGAATTCCGCGCGAGTTTGGTCGGTGGCGGAGTGGCATCCCTACGCTCTGTGGCCATTCCGTGGTACTATTCTTCCGCGATGTTGAGAGTGTTTTGAGTTAGAGAGCGTTTTAGAGAGAGAAAAAAATTCTGAAAATGGGAAGCTATAT
Source organism: Solanum pinnatisectum (assembly GCA_035578085.1). Taxonomy (NCBI): domain Eukaryota; kingdom Viridiplantae; phylum Streptophyta; class Magnoliopsida; order Solanales; family Solanaceae; genus Solanum; species Solanum pinnatisectum. Next base: position 63,398 of record JAWPEI010000123.1, read on the forward strand.
AGTTTAGTGTTTAGGTTTTAGGTTTTATGGTTTATGTTTTTGAGTTTGTAATTAGTTTTTAGAGTTTATGTTTAGGGTTAGGGTTAAAGGATTAGTATATAGAGTTTAGGGTTAGGAATTTAGGTTTCTGATTTCTGATTTAGGGTTTAGGGTTGAGGGTTTAAGGTTCCAAGTTTAGAATTTAGGGTTTTGGATTAATGGTTTAGGGTTAGGGTTTAGGGTTTAGGGTTTAGGGTTTTGTGTTTAGGGTTTATGGTTTATGGTTTAGGGTTAGGGTTTAGGGTTTAGCGTTTAAGGTTTAGAGTTTAGGATTTAGGGTTTAGAGTTTATGGTTTGGGGTGTATAATTTTGGGTTTAGGGTTTATGGCTAAGGTTTAGGATTTAGTGTTTAGGTTTAGAGCATAGTACTACTTTTGTCCTAGACTTCTTAAGTGGTGATATTTTAGCTGATGAAGAATGGAAATTTGATTCTATTATGAATCCTTTACCCCTTCAACCTGAGACTTCGCAGTTAGATAGGGTTATCCAATTCCCTGATGGATCTATTAACCTTAAGTTTTTAAGATCCAGTTCTTTTAGCCAAGCGTCTTCAAGTAGAAGAATGTCTTGGCAAGACCCTCTTCTTTTCAACCCGGGAGGAGGATGAAGATAGTGGTATTAGCGGCTGACCATAGAAAATTTCATGGAGTAGATTTCTCCCGGACCGTTCTAAGGTTTACTATGAAGATGAGACTCTAGGAAGTCCTCTTGCTAGTGATATGAAACATTCATCAAAGAAAAGATTCGTCAGATGCCTTACGATGAGAAGACTTTGTCCTAGTAAAAGAAATTGCATTCTTGGTGGAAAGCCCCTGAACATAAGCAAAGGTAAATTGGTATAAAGCTACCTGCGGTGGAACAACGAACCTCTTTCGAGGATAAGTGGTTCAAAGATATGAAAAGATTCAAAACCGAAATAGAGTTTTTAAATGGTTGAAGCTTACGGGCAAATTGATGATAAGCAGTCATCCCTTGAGTCCTTATCAACAAATGGTACACCAAAGAGCAGGTGGTTGAAAGTATTACTCCTCCTCTAGAAGGACTTAGCATCCCTTACGGAAAGAAATCCTTAGCGGCACCTTTCAAAAACCCATAGAAAAGGAATGCGCCTTGATAGCAGTGGAGACCTTAATAAGGTTTTGAACAAAACAATTATACCAACCGGGTTCTCCATGTGATATCCCAACAAATTGAGAACATAAAGGGATAATTTGGAGGAATCGGTCAAATAGCGGATAAACCTAGCTCTTCCAAAGTTAGCCCTCAGTTGATACTAAACCTATTTTCAAGATCCACGAGTTCTCTAAAGAAAACTTCCTAAACTTTCCAAAGAGTTTAGTCATTCCAATGAAGCCTTGTGCGGGATAAATGAGCAATTGTCTAAGCTTAATATTACACAAGGCAATAAGCTTAGAACTTTGTTAGAAAGGCACCTAACAAAAGGAATTATTATCCTAGATCTTCTTTCCGATGTTCAATTTGAGGAAGATGTTCTCCATCCGACATCTGCCGAGATGGCTCAAGCTTATTGAATGGAACATAGATGGTATGGCCGAAGGTCAAATTTATTCTAAGCTCAAGAAATGGGAATGAACATCACGGCATATAAAATGAAAGGTCTTTGGTGATAAGGAAGCGCTAACATGATCATTGCGGGTTTCTGGGAACCCTTAGAAAGCGGTGGGACAATTATCTCAGATCAAAATAGAGTGATATCCTTGGTGCTATCACTACTAAAGTAGTGATTAAGGCGAGAAGGAACTAATATCTCTTGAAGTGGTCTCTGAAGATGCTACGACCACTCTGCTCTATAGTATAGCTAAACATTTTGTGGGAGAACAGCGTCTTTTCGGGATAGAAGTTTAGAAATCTTGAATAATTTGTCTTGCAAAAAATTAGTGATTTGGATGGTACAAAGACATGTTTTTAAATAAGGTCATGATAAGGTCTGATTGCAATAATGATTATTGGAAAGAAGCGGCTTTATCGTGGATTACCCACTCATTTATTTGAAAGGTTAGATCAAAAATAAGAGATAGATCACGAAGGAAAGATTCCGTATTCTCAAGCGGCATCACGGAGATCTTATCGATATTATTAATGTTGTAGCTATGGAGCTATGTGCGATCTTAAGTTAAAGGAACAACTTAAGAAAGATCAAAAAACTACATATCTGAGAACTTGGTAGTTTTGCCAAGATTTTGGATTTCCATTACTTAAACCTCCATCTGCTAGGAAAGCGGAAAAAGAGAAAGAACAAATGGAAAATATAAAGAAAATCTTCCGGAAAGGAAGAGAACCGAGAAAAATCCAAAAGGAAAGGAAAGAGGCAAGCGTCTAAAGAATCTTCTTGAAGACACATCTTTGGACATGTGGTAAAAAAGATCCTGAGATCTAATAAGTGTCCGGAAATAAGAAGAAAAAGAAGAAGATTAACCTTCTTGAAGTTGATGAAGAAATTAAGCAAAAACTCTTTTCTATCATCGAAGAAGAGGAAGCATCGATTGAATATTCTTCATGAAGAAGAAAGTGACGATGAAGAATTTCTTAATGTTGCCCATAATTGAGTCTGAAGAAGAAGAGTCGAATGCAATTGCAATGGTGCATTTTGCCTATGTGATAGCAAGACTATCCATGTTATCTACGAGAAGGCAGTGAAACCCTCTTCTCTACTATTGAGCATATTCAAGATGAAGAGGCTAGGAGAAAATACCTCCTTGAACTGCGAAATTGGTTACTAGGCAAAGGAAGAAAAGCCTAAAGTAACTCCTTTTAGCATGAAACAAATCATGAGCGATTTGATTCCAAAAGGAAGAACCTTGATAGAAGAACTTAGAAGAGAAATAAATTCTCTTAAAGAAGATATGAAGGAATTAAGTCCGGACTTCATAAGATTGAGATCGAAGCTATCAGCGAAAAACTTCTCAAAGAAGTTAGAAAGGATGAAGGATCCTCTAAAGCCGCTATTGCTTTGGATAACGAAGAACATGAGGCGGATCACGGATAATGCGGATAGCGAAGCGGTATCCATGCTATTACCAAAATTAGACCTCGAGTTCTCATATTATGATTAAACTTGTTATTAATGATCATTTAACTCTTAACAAGATTGCTTTGTTAGATAGTGGTGCGGATCGAAATTGCATTATTGAAGGATTAATTCCTACTAAGTACCTTACCAAAGGGACTACCAAATTATCTGGTACACAATTGAGCGTATAATTATTGATTATAAGTTATTTGATTCTCATATTTGCAATAATGGTATATGCCTTAAAAATGATTTTGTTATAACTAAAAATATTAATGAAGAAATTATATTAGGTATACCATTCATTACTCAAATAAAACCATATATTTCTGATTTTGATTCTATCAAAACTAAGATCTTAGGAAAAGACATTTCATTTCCTTTTATTAAAACTCTTTCTCACGAAGAAAGTAAATTTTTACATAAACAAACTGCTTTTAGAATTAATCTAATTTCCAATCAGATTTGTTTTCTTAAAGAAGATATAAAAATTAAGAAAATTGAGCAAATTTTAGAAACCCCGGGAATGGTAACTAAGATTTCCAATTTGCAAAAAACTTTTGAAAAAGAAATTTGCTCTGAATTTCCAAATGCTTTTTGGGTCAGAAAAGCCCATACTGTTGATCTCCCTTATATTGATGGATTCAATGAAAAGGCCATTTCTACGAAAGCTAGGCCTATTCAAATGAATCATGATTTAATGGAAATTTGCAAAAAGGAGATTAATACTCTTTTGGAAAACAATATTATCAGGCCCTCTAAGTCTCCGTGGAGTTGTTCAGCCTTTTATGTCAACAACGCTGCTGAGAAAGAGAGAGGCTCTCCTCGACTAGTTATTAATTATAAACCTTTAAATTCTGTTTTAAAATGGATTAGATATCCGATTCCTAATAAAAGGGATCTTTTAAAGAGAACTTTTAAAGCTAATATTTATAGTAAATTTGATATGAAATCAGGTTTTTGGCAAATCTGATTCGAAAGGATAAATACAAAGCGCTTTCAATGTCCGTTTGGACAATATGAATGGAGCGTTATGCCTTTTGGGCTTAAGAATGCCCCTTCAGAATTTCAAAATATTATGAATTCCATATTTAATCATATTAGTCATATTTCAATTGTTTACATTGATGATGTACTAATCTTTTCTGAGGACATTGATTCTCACTTTAAACATTTAAATATATTCTTTAAAATTGTTAAACATAATGATGCAGTGGTTAGCGCCAAAAGATTAAACTTTTCCAAACTAAAATTAGATTTCTTGGTCATGATTTATATCAAGGCACATATAAACCCATTTGCGAGCCATTGAGTTTTACGATAAATTCGGATGTCATCTTAGACAAAACTTCGATTACAAAGATTTTAGGTAGTCTTAACTATGTTGCGGACTTCATCCCTAAGGTAAGACAGTTTGTAAACCATTATATGGAGCTTAAGAAGACACATTCCATGGACAAAAGAACAAACCTCATGATTATTAAGATTAAAGAAATGGTTAAGAGTTTGCCTTGCTTAGGTATCCTAATCCGGATTCTTTTATGATTGTTGAGGCGATGCTTGGACATCGGTTATGGAGGATTCTCAAGCAAAGAGAACACACGAAAGTCATGAGCAATTAGTCCGTTTTACTTCCGGAGTTTGGAATTCCGCTCAGAAAAACTATAGTACTGTTAAAAAGGAAGTTTTAGCTATTGTCCTTTGCATTACTAAGTTTCAAGATGATTTAATTAATAAGGAATTCTTGCTTAAGGTAGATTGTAAATCTGCTAAAGAAATTCTACAAAAGGATGTTAAAAATCTTGTTTCCAAACAGATATTTGCTAGATGGCAAGCTTTATTGTCAAGTTTTGATTTCCAAGTTGAATATATCAAAGGGGAAGAAAACTCTCTCCCGGATTTTCTAACAAGAGAATTTTTGCAGGGAAAAGCATGAGGCCGGTCATAAGGCCAGGATTTGGAACAAAAGGCCCTTTCCAAGAAAAGGGAAAAGAAACAGACAAGAAGCCTTCAGCTTCTCCTTTTGTCGAGCCATCAACGAACAGCCCAAATAAGTTTTCGGCTCTTGCTAGCCTACCTCCTATCACTCCTTCTCGGTCATAAGTCCTTTTCCATCGCTACCACCTAGCGCATCATCTTCGATCCCTTGATTCTTAGAAACCCTTTCTTAAAGAATCGAACCATGTTCATTTTCTCCATCGGAAAACCTAGATTTTCCTCCCCGAACTAAAGACTCGTATACAATGAAAGCTCGAAAGCTTTAAGGAAGCGATCTCACCATCATCAAACAAATCCAAAGAGCGTGAAGTTTTGACATTGTTACTTTGCGAGTTAATCCTATCCTTGCACTTGACAAAGGAATATGAAGGATCTGAAGTCAAGCACTTACTAAAGCCTGTTATACAAGCGGGAATTATGTGAATACGGAGAATCCACTAAAGACTAGAAAATATTATGAGTTTATTTTGGTTGTCGAGGATCCATAGAAGTGGAACATAAACTTAGCCATGATTCGAATCCAGGATAGCATTGCATATTCCAAATTCACTATTAAAAGAGTTTTTCTCCATTATTTGGATAGTCGATCATTTATACTCGATTAATCTGTCAGAGAACATAGGCCTCGAACCTATAATTGGTATGATTATAAAAATGCATGGTTTAATTTTCTATACTTAAGGCCAACCACGCACACAGTTTGTCAAGTATAGCCCAATTTCAAAATCGATTATCCTAGATGGTTCTACGAATGGTGGAACTGTTTTGGAGAAACCAAAGGTTTTGCCAAAATTATTTTCAGATAAATATAATCGGTTTCAAAGTGAACAAGACATCTCTACTTTGCGAGAACACATTAAATTGTGTAAATATTTTATCCAAAAGCGGGTATCTTTTATTATCGGTTGGACTTTTTGATTCGTGTATTTGAGATTAAATATCTCTCAAAGAGATACTCGTCAAAGGATGGTCTCGGCTCCCAAAGAAGCTGTTCAACGATCTTCTACCTCTACAAGTGGCAAAGATCATCTTCAAAGATGATTTGAAGAAAAGGCTCCAAAAGGCCTTGTCGGACTTAGATGAGGACAAATCGATGAAGAAGCGACCTTGCGGTGTTAGAAGAAGCCTCGTCTCAAAGCGATGATAATGGAGATATGTTAAGGCCAAAGCCTTAGCCTTATCTTACCTAGATCCATTTTATGATTAATTTAATTTAATCCATGAGATATTAAAATCCGAATTACTGACCTTTTGAATAGAGACTCAAAGAAGTCGGAATTGTTTAAAAGGAAAGAGATGAGACTCGAAGAGTTGGAACATCTCTTGATTAAAATTAAATTGTTCAAATATGGAATCCACAATGACAAAGACACTTTGGCATGTTTAGGTGGCCGACAACTTTATAAAAGCGGTACCACTTTTCAAAAGTAGATGTTTCCAAAAGAAAAAGCAATGGCGGCAACTTTAAACAAGATAAAGGAGATTCCTAAAATCATTCCTATCTTTCCTCCTGTCTATATAAGACATTGTTTTTTCGTTGAGGCGTGAAATTCCACATTAGATTTTCTTTAGCCTTTGTTATTTAGTTTAATGTTTTCTTTTAGCTTGGATGTTTGCTTCCTGATTTAGGATTTGAATAAAAGTGAGTTCTTGTATAACTTTCTCTCTTGTTTATATTTCATTTAAGTGTTATTACTATTAAATGCTACGATCGCTTAGGGTTATGGTCTTTGGTGTAGGGTTTATCGGTTTAGGGTTTTGAAGTGTAGGGTTTAGGAATTAGGTTTATGGTTTTGGGTTTTGGTTTTTGGGTTTAGGTTACAAGTTTTGAGTTAGATAGGGGGTTTTCATGTCTAGGGTTAGGTTAAGGTTTTGGGTTTAGGATTAGGGTTTAGGGATTAGGGTTTAGGGTTTAGTGTTTAGGGTTTATGATTTAGGGTTTTAGTGTTTAGGGTTTAGGGTTCAGGGTTTAGGGTTCAGGATTAATGGTTTAGATTTAGGGTATAGTGTTGAGAATTTATGAAATAGGATATAGGGTTTAAGTTTAGTAATTATGGTTTAGGATTTATGGTATAGGTTATATTGCTTAGGGTTTAGGGTTTAGATTTTATGGTTTATGGTTTATGGTTTAGGGTTTAGGGTATAGAGTTTAGGGTTTAGGGTTTTTGGTTTAGGGTTGAGGGTTTCAAATTCTTGGTCTACGGTTTAGGATATAGGTTTAGGATTTAGGGTTTAGGACATAGGGTTTAGGATTTAGGGTTTAGGGTTAGAATTTAGGGTTTTAGAGTTTAGGGTTTAGGGTTTAGAGTTAAGGTTTTGAGTTTAAGTTTAGGGTTTAGGTTTTATTGTTTAGGGTTTAGGGTTTAGGGTTTAGGGTTTAGGGTTTAGGGTTTAGGGTTTAGGGTTTAGGGTTTAGGGTTTAGGGTTTAGGGTTTATGGTTTAGGGTTTAGGGTTTAGGGTTTAGGGTTTAGGGTTTAGGGTTTAGGGTTTAGGGTTTAGGGTTTAGGGTTTAGGGTTTAGGGTTTAGGGTTTTGAGTTTGTAATTATGGTTTAGAGTTTATGTTTAGGGTTAGGGTTTAGGGTATAGGATTTAGAGTTAAGGGTTAGGAATTTAGGTTTTACAGTTTACGATTTAGGGTTTAGGGTTTAGGGTTTAGTGTTTAGTGTTCCAAGTTTAGAATTTAGTCTTTAGGATTAATGGTTTAGGGTTAGGGTTTAGGGTTTAGGGTTTAGGGTTTATAGTTTAGGGTTTAGGGTTTAGGGTTTAGGGTTTAGGGTTTAGGGTTTAGGGTTTAAGGTTTAGAGTTTAGGATTTAGGGTTTAGGGTTTATGGTTTGGGGTGTATAATTTTGGGTTTAGGGTTTATGGTTAAGGGGTTTAGGATTTAGTGTTTAGGGTTTAGAGTTTAGGGTTTATGGTCTATGGTGTAGGGTTTATGGGTTTAGGGTTTATGGGTTTAGGGTTTAGGGTTCCAAGTTTAGAATTTAGGGTTTAGGGTTTAGGGTTTTGAGTTTAGGGTTCCAAGTTTAGAATTTAGGGTTTAGGATTAATGGTTTAGGGTTAGGGTTTAGGGTTTAGCATTTAGGGTTTTGGGTTTAGGGTTTATGGTTTAGGGTTTAGGGTTAGGGTTTAGAGTTTAGGGTTTAAGGTTTAGAATTTAGGATTTAGTGTTTAGGGTTTATGGTTTGGGGTGTATAATTTTGGGTTTAGGGTTTATGGTTAAGGGGTTTAGGATTTAGTGTTTAGGGTTTAGAGTTTAGGGTTTATGGTCTATGGTGTAGGGTTTATGGGTTTAGAGTTTCGGGTTTAGGGTTTAGGAAATACGGTTTATGGTTTTGGGTTTTGGTTTTAGGGTTTTGGGTTTTAGGGTTAGGACTTTGGGATTTAGAATTTTGGGTTTAAAGTTTAGTGTTTTGAGTTTAGGGTTTAGGGTTTGGGTTTAGGGTTTAGGGTTTAGGGTTTCTTATTTACAGTTTAGGGTTAAAGGTTTACAGTTAGTGTTTAGGGTTTAGAGTTTAGGATTTAGGGTTTAAGGTTTAGGGTTTTGGGTTTAGATTCTGGATTTGGGGTTTAGCGTTTATGATTAATGATTTAGGTTTAGGGTTTAGGGTTCCAAGTTTAGCATTTAGGTTTAGGGTTTCATGTCTATGGTTTTGGGTTTAGGGTTTAGTGTTAAGGTTTAGAGTTAGGGTTTAGGGTTTTGAGATTAGGGTTTAGGGTTAAGGTTTAGAGTTTAGGGCTTAGGTTTAGGGTTAGGGTTTAGGGTTTAGGGTTAGGAATTTAGGGTTTACAAATTAGGGTTTTGGGTTTAAGTTTAAGGTTTAGGGTTTAGGTTTAAGGTTTAGTGTTTAGGGTTTAGGTTTTAGAGTTTAGGGTTTAGAGTTTAGGCTTTAGGGTTTAGGTTTTAGGGTTTAGGGTTTAGGCTTTAGGGTGTAGGTTTAGGGATTAGGGTTTATAGTTTAGGGTTAAGGGTTTAGGGTTTTGATTTTGTAATTAGGGTTTAGAGTTTATGTTTAGGGTTAGGGTTTAGGGTTTAGGATTTAGAGTTTAGGGTTAGGAATTAAGGTTTTACAGTTTATGATTTAGGGTTTAGGGTTTAGGGTTCCAAGTTTAGAATTTAGGGTTTAGGATTAATGGTTTAGGTTTAGGGTTTAGGGTTTAGGATTTAGGGTTTTGGGTTTAGGGTTTATGGTTTATGGTTTAGGGTTAGGGTTTAGGGTTTAGGGTTTAAGGTTTAGAGTTTAGGATTTAGGGTTTATGGTTAAGGGGTTTAGGATTTAGTGTTTAGGGTTTAGAGTTTAGGGTTTATGGTCTATGGTGTAGGGTTTATGGGGTCTATGGATTTTACGAGATATTTTTCAAGCAAATTACCTTGCAGTCTACGCGCCTGTCCTTTCGGCTTAACAACCGCCTGTCGGCATCGCAACTACTTGAAAACATTCTCAACACCTTTCGTTAATCACCATACATAAACTCCATTTTACAGTTAAAGAATTAAAATTCAAATTGTATAACAAGGTGATAACTTTGCTAAATTGCTAAGTAACTAATTAAAGTTTCATAAGTACAGTCTGAAGGCATTCTCTCTCTATGGATAATAGACAGCATATTGTTAACTCCGTTAATATCTCTATTTCTAAAACAGAAAATGATTTACAAAATTGGTCTATCCCTAAAGAACCTTTTGAAAAGATTTACCAGTTCGGTAATTTTTCCATGTTTAAAAAATATAATATTAAAACTTGTGAGTCCACTATTGCTATCAATAATTCACTTGAAACTATCAAGTTGTTATTATCTGCTGATATTGATAGGTATAGAAAAGAATTTAAATTTCTTCATATAGGACTTGTGCAAGTTGCTGTTAAACCTCTTTTCCGTAAAGGTTTGAATATTCCTATTTGTCTGCTCCTTAGAGATGATAGACTTTTAAATTTTGATGATTCTCTGTTAGGTGTATTAGAAAGTAATCTTGCTTATGGACTAGTTTACTTTAACTGTTATCCTAATTTTACTGTTGATATTCATGATCCGAATATTATTGATACTTTGACTCTTAACGTCAAAACTAAGAACATGAATAGTAAAATCGATACCAGAGAAATAGCTGTGATATATCGGGTATATTACAAGCTTATGAAAACCACTATAGCCCCAAAGGCTATAGCTTCTCGTGTTAAAGGAGTTACTATGCTTATGGAAGCTAACCAAGAGCATAGTACTACTTTTGTCCCTAGACTTCTTAAGTGGACTGATATTTTAGCTGATGAAGAATGGAAATTTGATTCCATTACAAATCCTTTACCCCTTCAACCTGAGACTTCTCAGTTAGATAGGGTTATCCAGTTCCCTGACGGATCTATTAACCTTAAGTTTTTAAGATCTAGTTCTTTTAGCCTAGCTTCTTTAAGTAGAAGAATGTCTTCGGCAAGACCTTCTTCTTTTCAAACCCGGGAGGAGGATGAAGATAGTATTAGCCAGCCTGACCATAGAAAATTTCATGGTGTAGATTTCTCCCAGACCGTTCCTAAGGTTTACTATGAAGAGGAATCTTTGGGAAGTCCTACTGCTAGTGATATGAAACCTGTTCATCAAAGAAAAGATTCCGTCGGAATACTTACTTCTGATGAGGAAGACTTTGTCCCTAGTAAAAAGAAATTGCATTCTTGGTGGAAAGCCCCTGAACATACGCAAAAGGTAAATTGGTATAAAGCTACCTACACGGTGGAACAACGAACCTCTTTCAGGGATAAGTGGTTCAAAGATGTGAAAAGATTCAAAACCGAAATAGAGTTTTTTAAATGGTTCGAAGCTTCTGGGCAAATTGATGATAAACAGTCATCCCTTCAGGTCCTTATCAACAAATGGTACACCAAAGAACAGGTGGTTGAAAGTATTACTCCTCCTCTAGAAGGACTTAGCATCCCTTACAGGAAAGAAATCCTTAAGGCGACACCTTTCAAAAAACCCATAGAAAAGGAATCTCCCTTGATAACAGCTGGAGACCTTAATAAGGTTTTTGAACAAAACAATTATACCAACCAGGTTCTCCATGTGATATCCCAACAAATTGAGGAACATAAAGGGGATAATTTGGAGGAATCGATCGGATAGCGGATAAACCTAGCTCTTCCAAAGTTAGCCTCAGTTGAAACTAAACCTATTTTTAAGATCACGAGTTCTCTAAAGAAAACTTCCTAAACTTTCCAAAGAGTTTAGTCATTCCAATGAAGCTGGCAGCGGGATAAATGAGCAATTGTCTAAGCTTAATATTAAACAAGGTAATAAGCTTAGAACTTGGTTAGAAAGGCACCCTAACAAAAGGAATTATTATCACAGATCTTAACTTTCACGATGTACAATTTGAGGAAGGCGTTCTCCATCCGGCATCTGCGGATGGCTCAAGTTTGTTGAATGGAACATAAATGGTATGGCGAAGGTCAAATTTATTCTAAGCTTCAAGAAATGGGAATGAACATCACAACATATAAAATGAAAGGTCTTTGGTGATAAGGAAAGTGCTAACATGATCATTGCGGGTTTACGGGAACCCTTAGAAGCGGTGGGACAATTATCTCAGATCAAAATAGAGTGATATCCTTGGTGCTACCACTACTAAAGTAGTGATTAAGGCGAGGAAGGAACTAATATCCCTTGAAGTGGTCTCTGAAGATGCTCTGACCACTCTTTGTATAGTATAGCTAAACATTTTGTGGGAGAACGCGTCTTTTCGGGATAGAAGTTTAGAAATCTTGAATAATTTATCTTGCAAAAAATTGATGATTTGGATGGTACAAAGACATGTTTTTAAATAAGGTCATGATCACGATCGATTGCAATAATGATTATTGGAAAGAGCGCTTTATCGTGGACTACCCACTCATTTCTTTGAAAGGTTAGATAAAAAATAAGAAATAGATCACGAAGGAAAGATTAGTATTCTCAGTAGCATCAGAGATCTTATCGGTATTATTAATTTTGTAGCTATGGAGCTATATGCGATCTTAAGTTAAAGGAACAACTTAAGAAAGATCAAAAAACTACATATCTGAGAACTTGGTAGTTTTTGCCAAGATTTTGGATTTCCATTACTTAAACCTCCATCTGCTAGGAAAGCAGGAAAAAGAGAAAGAACAACTGGAAAATATAAAAGAAAATCTTCAAGGAAAGGAAGAGAACCCCGAGAAAAAACCAAAAAGAAAGGAAAGAGGCAAACCTTTAAAGAATCTTCTTCAGAAGACACATGCTGGACATGTGGTAAAAGATCCGAGATCTAATAAGTGTCCCAGAAATAAGAAAAAAAAGAACAAGATTAACCTTCTTGAAGTTGATGAAGAAATTAAGCAAAAACTCTTTTCTATCATCGAAGAAGAGGAAGCATGTGATTCAGAATATTCTTCATCTGAAGAAGAAAGTGATAATGAAGAATTTCTTAATGTTGCCCATAATTCAGAATCTGAAGAAGAAGAGTCAGAATGCAATTGCAATGGTGCATTTTGCCTATGTGATAGCAAGACTATCCATGTTATCTCTGAGAAGACTGCTGAAACCCTCTTCTCTACTATTGAGCATATTCAAGATGAAGATGCTAGGAGAAAATACCTCCTTGAACTGCAAAAATTGGTTACGAAGCAAAAGGAAGAAAAGCCTAAAGTAACTCCTTTTAGCATGAAACAAATCATGAACAGATTTGATTCCAAAAAGGAAGAACCTTCAGTCGAAGAACTTAGAAGAGAAATCAATTCTCTTAAAGAAGATATGAAAGGAATTAAGTCCAGACTTCATAAGATTGAGATCGAAGCTATCACTGAAAAACTTCTCAAAGAAGTTAGAAAGGATGAGGGATCCTCTAAAGCTATTGCTTCGGATAATGAAGAACATGAAGAAGATGCGGATAGCGAAGCAGGTATCCATGCTATTACCAAAATTAGACCTCAGAGTTCTCATATTATGATTAAACTTGTTATTAATAATCATTTAACTCTTAACAAGATTGCTTTGTTAGATAGTGGTGCAGATCGAAATTGCATTATTGAAGGATTAATTCCTACTAAGTACCTTACCAAAGGGACTACCAAATTATACAGCGCTACAGGTGAACGTATAATTATTGATTATAAGTTATTTGATGCTCATATTTGCAATAATGGTATATGCCTTAAAAATGATTTTGTTATAACTAAAAATATTAACGAAGAAATTATTTTAGGTATACCATTTATTACTCAAATAAAACCTTATATTTCTGATTTTGATTCTATCAAAACTAAGATCTTAGGAAAAGAAATTTCATTTCCTTTTATTAAAACTCTTTCTCAAGAAGAAAGTAAATTTTTACATAAACAAACTGCTTTTAGAATTAATCTAATTTCCAATCAGATTTGTTTTCTTAAAGAAGATATAAAAATTAAGAAAATTGAGCAAATTTTAAAAACCCCGGGAATGGTAACTAAGATTGCCAATTTGCAAAAGACTTTTGAAAAAGAAATTTTCTCTGAATTTCCAAATGCATTTTGGGCCAAAAAAGCCCATACTGTTGATCTCCCTTATATTGATGGGTTCAATGAAAAGGCCATTTCTACGAAAGCTAGGCCCATTCAAATGAATCATGATTTAATGGAAATTTGCAAAAAGGAGATTAATACTCTTTTGGAAAATAATATTATCAGGCCCTCTAAGTCTCCGTGGAGTTGTTCAGCCTTTTATGTCAACAACGCTGCTGAGAAGGAGAGAGGCTCTCCTCGACTAGTTATTAATTATAAACCTTTAAACTCTGTTTTAAAGTGGATTAGATATCCGATTCCTAATAAAAGGGATCTTTTAAAGAGAACTTTTAAAGCTAATATTTATAGTAAATTTGATATGAAATCAGGTTTTTGGCAAATCTGATTTAGAAAGGATAAATACAAAGCGCTTTCAATGTCCCGTTTGGACAATATCAATGGAGCGTTATGCCTTTTGGGCTTAAGAATGCCCTTGAATTTCAAAATATTATGAATTCCATCTTTAATCATATTAGTCATATTTCAATTGTTTACATTGATGATGTACTAATCTTTTACGAGGACATTGATTCTCACTTTAAACATTTAAATATATTCTTTAAAATTGTTAAACATAATGATGCAGTGGTTAAGCGCCAAAAGATTAAACTTTTCCAAACTAAAATTAGATTTCTTGGTCATGATTTATATCAAGGCACATATAAACCCTTTTGCGAGCCATTGAGTTTTACGATAAATTCCCGGATGTCATCTTAGACAAAACTTCGATTACAAAGATTTTTGGGTAGTCTTAACTATGTTGCGGACTTCATCCCAAAGGTAAGACAGTTTGTAAACCATTATATAGCGAGCTTAAGAAGACACATTCCATGGACAAAGGAACAAACCTCCATGATTATTAAAATTAAAGAGATGGTTAAGAGTTTGCCTTGCTTAGGTATCCTAATCCGGATTCTTTTATGATTGTGGAGGCGATGCTTGGACATCGGTTATGGAGGATTCTCAAGCAAAGAGAACACACGAAAGTCATGAGCAATTAGTTCGTTTTACTTAGGAGTTTGGAATTCCGCTCGGAAAAACTATAAATCTGATTAAAAGGAAGTTTTAGCTATTGTCCTTTGCATTACTAAGTTTCAAGATGATTTAATTAATAAGGAATTCTTGCTTAAGGTAGATTGTAAATCGGCTAAGGAAATTCTACAAAAAGATGTTAAAAATCTTGTTTCCAAACAAATATTTGCTAGATGGCAAGCTTTATTGTCGAGTTTTGATTTCCAAGTTGAATATATCAAAGGGGAAGAAAACTCTCTCCCAGATTTTCTAACAAGAGAATTTTTGCAGGGAAAAACATGAGGCCGGTCATAAGGCCAGGATTTGGAACAAAAGGCCCTTTCCAAGAAAAGGGAAAAGACTCAGGCCATCCTTGAATAGCCCTAACAAGTTTTCGGCTCTTGCTAGCCTACCTCCAATAAATCCTTCTCAGGTCATAAGCCCTTTTCCACAGCTACCACCTAGCTCATCCTCTTCAAATCCTTTGATTCTTAAGAAACCTTTCTCTAAAGAATCTGAACCTTGCTCATTTGCTCCATCAGGAAAACCCAGATTTTCCTCTGCTCAAACCAAAGACTCTTATGCAATGAAAGCTCCTGAAAGCTTTAGAGAAGCAGTTTCCCCAGTTTCTCCAGCCCATAATAAACCTAAAGAACGTGAAGTCTTTAATTTGGTTACTTTGCAGGTCAATCCCCTCCTTGCCCTTGACAAGGAATTTGAAAATTATGAGGTCAAGCATCTGCTTAAACCTTGTTACACAAACAGGAATTATGTGAATCTGAAAATCCACTAAAAACGGGAAGTATTATGAATTTATCCTCGTTGATCTGAGTTCCATCGAAGTGGAGCATAAACTGACCATGATTGAATCAGGATAGCATTGCCTATTCGAAATTCACAATTAAAAAGGTTTTATCTCCATTTGAATGGCTAGTGGACCATTTGCATACACCCGTTAATCTTTCCAGGGAGCATAGACCCCAAACTTATAATTGGTTTGACTATAAAAATGCTTGGTTTAGTTTTCTATATCTCGGGCCAACCACTCATACAGTTTTGTCAAGTATAGTCCCGAATTTTCAAAATCTATCATCCCCAGGATAGTTCTACGAATGGTGGAATTGTTTTGGAGAAATAAAAAGTTTTGCCAAAATTATTTTTGGATAAATTCAATCGATTTCAAAGTGAACAAGATATTTCTACTCTCCCAGAGCACATTAAATTGTGTAAATATTTTGTCGAGAAAAGGATTTCATTTATTATTAGTTGGACTTTCTCTATCCATGCATTTGTGAGATTAAATATTTGTCAAAAGAAATTTGCATTAAAGGATGGTCTTTGCTCACAAAGAAGGCGCTCAACGTCCTTCTCCGGCCTCTACAAGTGGCAAAAATCATCTTCAAGGATGAATTAAAGAAAAGGCTCCAGCGGGCCTTATCGGATCTAGAGGAGGACAAATCTAATGAAGAAAGCGGCCGTGCGGTTTGTTGGATGAAGCCTTTTCTCAGAGCGATGATAATGGAGATATGTTAAGGCCAAAAGCCTTAGCCTTATCTTACCTAGATCCATTTTATGATTAATTTAATTTAATCCAGTAGAGGATGTTAAAATCCAGAATTACTGACCTTTTGAATAGAGACTCAAAGAAGTCGGAATTATTTAAAAGGAAAGAGATGAAACTCAAAGAGTTGGAATATCTCTTGATTAAAATTAAATTGTTCAAATATGGAATCCCACAATAGCAAATGATACTTTGGCATGTTGCGGAGGTGGCTGACAACTTTATAAAAGCAGGCACCACTTTTCAAAAAGTAGCTGCCCGACAAAACAAAAAGCAGAAAAAGCAGCCACTACTTTTCCAAAAGAAAAAGCAATGGCCGACAACTTTAAACCCACTCAAGATAAAGGAGATTCTCGTAGTAGCCAATCAGAAGAAAGATTCTCGATTTCTCTTATCTTTTACAAGTCTATATAAGACTTCTCTTTTCTTTGAGGAAGGCATCAGAAATTTCACACTAGAATTTTCTTTTAGCCTTTGGAATTTGATTGTAATGTTTTCGTTTGCTTGGATGTTTTCTTCCGTTTCCGTTGCAGTTTGAATAAAAGAAGTGAGTTCTTGTATACTTTCTCTCTTGTTTATATTTTCTTTAAGTGGTTCAAAGATATGAAAAGATTCAAAACCGAAATAGAGTTTTTGAATGGTATCAGAGCCATGTTAGGCATATTTAGCATGTTAATAGTAATTGTAGCCATGGACGGCTAAACCCTTATGCCAAGACTGTACTTATGAAACTTTAATTAGTTACTTAGCAATTTAGCAAAGTTATCACCCTGTTATACAATTTGAATTTTAATTCTTTAACTGTAAAATGGAGTTTATGTATGGTGATTAAGGAAAGGTGTTGAGAATGTTTTCAAGTAGTTGCGATGCGGCGGTGATGCGTTAAGCGAAAGGACGGTAGCGTGAAGCGCAAGGTACTTTGCTTGAAAAATCTCTTGTAAAATCCATAGACCTTAATGTAAAATCAGAGCATGAATCCATGAGTTCTGATTATAAGAACTCAAAATCTCAGGTTATATAACTAGTTGATATCTTTACTAGAATGCTTAGTTGCTTTTTATCGTATCATTAGTATAGTCTAAAGGCATTCTCTCTCTATGGATAATAGACAGCATATTGTTAACTCCGTTAATATCTCTATTTTTAAAACAGAAAATGATTTACAAAATTGGTCTATCCCTAAAGAACCTTTTGAAAAGATTTACCAGTTAGGTAATTTTTCCATGTTTAAAAAATATAATATTAAAACTTGTGAGTCCACTATTGCTATCAATAATTCGCTTGAAACTATCAAGTTGTTATTATCTGCTGATATTGATAGGTATAGAAAAGAATTTAAATTTCTTCATATAGGACTTGTGCAAGTTGCTGTTAAACCTCTTTTCCGTAAAGGTTTGAATATTCCTATTTGTCTACTCCTTAGAGATGATAGACTTTTAAATTTTGATGATTCTCTATTAGGTGTATTAGAAAGTAATCTTGCTTATGGACCAGTTTACTTTAACTGTTATCCTAATTTTACTGTTGATATTCATGATCCGAATATTATTGATACTTTGACTCTTAACGTCAAAACTAAGAACATGAATAGTAAAATCGATACCAGAGAAATAACTGTGATATATCGGGTATATTACAAGCTTATGAAAACCACTATAGCCCCAAAGGCTATAGCTTCTAGTGTTAAAGGAGTTACTATGCTTATGGAAGCTAACCAAGAGCATAGTACTACTTTTGTCCCTACACTTCTTAAGTGGACTGATATTTTAGCTGATGAAGAATGGAAATTTGATTCCATTACAAATCCTTTACCCCTTCAACCTGAGACTTCTCAATTAGATAGGGTTATCCAGTTCCCTGATGGATCTATTAACCTTAAGTTTTTAAGATCCAGTTCTTTTAGCCAAGCTTCTTCAAGTAGAAGAATGTCTTCGGCAAGACCTTCTTCTATTCAAACCCGGGAGGAGGATGAAGATAGTATTAGCCAGCCTGACCATAGAAAATTTCATGGTGTAGATTTCTCCCAGACCGTTCCTAAGGTTTACTATGAAGAGGAAACTTTGGGAAGTCCTACTGCTAGTGATATGAAACCTATTCATCAAAGAAAAGATTCTGTCGGAGTACTTACTTCTGATGAGAAAGACTTTGTCCCTAGTAAAAAGAAATTGCATTCTTGGTGGAAAGCCCCTGAACATACGTAAAAGGTAAATTGGTATAAAGCTACCTACACGATGGAACAACGAACCTCTTTCAGGGATAAGTGGTTCAAAGATATGAAAAGATTCAAAACCGAAATAGAGTTTTTAAATGGTTGAAGCTTAGGCAAATTGATGATAAGCGATCATCCGCCCGAGTCCTTATCAACAAATGGTACACCAAAGCAGGTGGTTGAAAGTATTACTCCTCCTCTAGAAGGACTTAGCATCCCTTACGGAAAGAAATCCTTAAGCGGCACCTTTCAAAAACCCATAGAAAAGGAATGCGCCTTGATAGCAGTGGAGACCTTAATAAGGTTTTGAACAAAACAATTATACCAACCGAGTTCTCCATGTGATATCCCGACAAATTGAGGAACATAAAGGGGATAATTTGGAGAATCGATCGGATAGCGGATAAACCTAGCTCTTTACAAAGTTAGCCCTCAGTTGAAACTAAACCTATTTTTAAGATCACCGAGTTCTCTAAAGAAAACTTCCACTAAACTTTGAAAGAGTTTAGTCATTCCAATGAAGCTTGATTGGATAAATGAGCAATTGTCTAAGCTTAATATTACACAAGGTAATAAGCTTAGAACTTTGTTAGAAAGGCACCTAACAAAAGGAATTATTATCCTAGATCTTCTTTCACGATGTACAATTTGAGGAAGGCGTTCTCCATCCAAAGATCTGCTGCGGATAGCTCAAGTTTGGTGAATGGAACATAGATGGTATGGTAGAAGGTCAAATTTATTCTAAGCTTCAAGAAATGGGAATGAACATCCACGACATATAAAATGAAAGGTCTTTGGTCATAAGGAAAGTGCTAACATGATCATTGCGGGTTTCTGGGAACCCTTAGAAGCGGTGGGACAATTATCTCACCGATCAAAATAGAGTGATATCCTTTGTACTACCACTACTAAAGTAGTTATTAAGGCGAGGAAGGAACTAATATCCCTTGAGTGGTCTACGAAGATACTACAACCACTCTGTTTGTATAGTATAGCTAAACATTTTGTGGGAGAACAGCGTCTTTTCGGGATAGAAGTTTAGAAATCTTGAATAATTTATCTTTGCAAAAATTGTGATTTGGATGGTACAAAGACATGTTTTTAAATAAGGTCATGATACGATCTGATTGCAATAATGATTATTGGAAAGAACGCTTTATCAGTGGAATACCCACTCATTTCGCTGAAAAGGTTAGATCAAAAATAAGAGATAGATGCGAAGGAAAGATTCTGTATTCTCAACTGGCATACGGAGATCTTATCAGTATTATTAATGTTATATTGCTACGATCATTTTGAATGGTTCACAAGAGAGAAAGTATACAAGAACTCACTTCTTTTATTCAAACTGCAACGAAAACGGAAGAAAACATCCAAGCAAACGAAAACATTACAATCAAATTCCAAAGGCTAAAAGAAAATTCTAGTGTGAAATTTCTTATGCCTTCCTCAGAGAAAAGAGAAGTCTTATATAGACTTGTAAAAGATAAGAGAAATCGAGAAGCTTTCTTCTGATTGGCTACTACGAGAATCTCCTTTATCTTGAGTGGGTTTAAAGTTGTCGGCCGTTGCTTTTTCTTTTGGAAAAGTAGTGGCTGCTTTTTCTGCTTTTTCTTTTGTCGGGCATCTACTTTTTGAAAAGTGGTGCCTGCTTTTATAAAGTTGTCGGCCACCTCCGCAACATGCCAAAGTATCATTTGTTGTTGTGGAATTCCATATTTGAACAATTTAATTTTAATCAAGAGATATTCCAACTCTTTGAGTTTCATCTCTTTCCTTTTAAATAATTCCGACTTCTTTGAGTCTCTATTCAAAGTCGATAATTCGGATTTTAACATCCTCTACTGGATTAAATTAAATTAATCATAAAATGGATCTAGGTAAGATAAGGCTAAGGCTTTTGGCCTTAACATATCTCCATTATCATCGCTATGAGAAGAGGCTTCATCCAACAGCAATTGCATGTTTCTTGATTAGATTTGTCCTCATCTAGATCGATAAGGCACATTGGAGCTTTTCTTTAATTCATCCTTGGAAGATGATTTTTGCCACTTGTAGAATTTGGAGAAGGACGTTGAGCGGCTTAACTTTAGGAGCGGCGACCATCCTTTAATGCAAATTTCTTTTGACAAATATTTAATCTGTCAAATACATGGATAGAGAAAGTCAACTAATAATAAATGAAATCCTTTTCTGGACAAAATATTTACACAATTTAATGTGCTCGGGGAGAGTAGAAATATCTTGTTCAGCTTGAAACTGATCAAATTTATCCAAAAATAATTTTGGCAAAACTTTTTTATTTCCTCCAAAACAATTCCACCATTCGTAGAACCATCTGGGGATGATATATTTTGAAAATTAGGGACTATACTTGACAAACCAGGTATGAGTGGTTGGCATGAGATATAGAAAATTAAACCAAGCATTTTTATAGTCAAACCAATTATAAGTTTGGGGTCTATGCTCCCTGGAAAGATTAACGGGTGTATGCAAATGGTCCACTAGCCATTCAAATGGAGATAAAACCTTTTTAATTGTGAATTTCGAATAGGCAATGCTATCCGGATCTGAATCATGGCTGAGTTTATGCTCCACTTGATGGAACTGTATCAACGAGGATAAATTCATAATACTTCACAGTTTTAGTAGATTTTACGTATCCACATAATTCCTGTTTGTGTAACAAGGTTTAAGCAGATGCTTGACCTCATAATTTTCAAATTCCTTGTCAAGGGCAAGGAGGGGATTGACCTGCAAAGTAACCAAATTAAAGACTTCACGTTCTTTAGGTTTATTATGGGAAATTTGGGAGAAAGCGCTTCTCTAAAGCTTTGGAGCTTTCATTGCATAAGAGTTTTGGTTTGAGCGGAGGAAAATGCAGGTTTTCTGATGGAGCAAATGAGCAAGGTTGATTCTTTAGAAGGGTTTCTTAAGAATCAAAGGATTTGAAGAGGATGAGCTAGGTGGTAGGCGTGGAAAAGGCTTATGACACGAGAAGGATTTATTGGAGGTAGGCTAGCAAGTAGAAAACTTGTTAGGGCTATTCAAGGATGGCCTTATTGAAAATGGTGAAGCTAACGGCTTATGCAGAATCTTTCCCTTTTCTTGGAAAGGGCCTTTTGTTCCAAATCCTGGCCTTATGACCGGCCTCATGTTTTTCCCTGCAAAAATTCTCTTGTTAGAAAATCTGGGAGAGAGTTTTCTTCCCCTTTGATATATTCAACTTGGAAATCAAAACTCGACAATAAAGCTTGCCATCTAGCAAATATTTGTTTGGAAACAAGATTTTTAACATCTTTTTGTAGAATTTCCTTAGCCGATTTACAATCTACCTTAAGCAAGAATTCCTTATTAATTAAATCATCTTGAAACTTAGTAATGCAAAGGACAATAGCTAAAACTTCCTTTTTAACTGTACTATAGTTTTTCTGAGTGGAATTCCAAACTCTGGAAGTAAAACGAACTAATTGCTCATGACTTTCAGGTGTTCTCTTTTGCTTGAGAATCCCTCCATAACTGATGTTTGAAGCAACAGTCTCCACAATCATAAAAGAATCCGGATTAGGGATACCTAAGCAAGGCAAACTCTTAACCATCTCTTTAATTTTAATAACTGCGGAGGTTTGTTCCTTTGTCCATGGAACAGGTGTCTTCTTAAGCCTGTCATATAATGGTTTACAAACACATGTCTTACCTTTGGGATGAAGTCATGACATAGTTAAGACTACCCAAAATCTTTTATGGCGAGTTTTGTCTAAGATGACATGCAGGAATTTATCAGAAAACTCAATGGCTCTGCAAATGGGTTTATATGTGCCTTGATATAAATCATGACCAAGAAATCTAATTTTAGTTTGGAAAAGTTTAATCTTTTTGGCGCTAACCACCAGACCATTATGTTTAACAATTTTAAAGAATATATTTAAATGTTTAAAGTGAGAATCAATGTTCTCAGAAAAGATTAGTACATCATCAATGTAAACAATTGAAATATGACTAATATGATTAAAGATGGAATTCATAATATTTTGAAATTACGAAGGGCATTCTTAAGCCCAAAAGGCATAACGTTCCATTCATATTGTCCAAACGGGACATTGAAAGCAGTTTTGTATTTATCCTTTTCGGAAATCTGTATTTGCCAAAAACCTAATTTCATATCAAATTTACTATAAATATTAGCTTTAAAAGTTCTCTTTAAAAGATCCCTTTTATTAGGAATCGGATATCTAATCCACTTTAAAACAGAGTTTAAAGGTTTATAATTAATAACTAGTCGAGGAGAGCCTCTCTCCTTCTCGTGACGTTGTTGACATAAAAGTGAACAACTCCACGGAGACTTAGAGGGCACGATAATATTATTTTCCAAAAGAGTATTAATCTCCTTTTGCAAATTTCCATTAAATCATGATTCATTTGAATGGGCCTAGCTTTACGTAGAAATGGCCTTTTCATTGAATCCATCAATATAAGGAGATCAACGGTATGGGCTTTTACGGCCCCAAAATGCATTTGGAAATTGAGCAAATTTCTTTTTCAAAAGTCTTTTGCAAATTGGCAATCTTAGTTACCATTCCCGGGGTTTTTAAAATTTGCTCAATTTTCTTAATTTTTATATCTTCTTTAAGAAAACAAATCTGATTGGAAATTAGATTAATTCTAAAAGTAGTTTGTTTATGTAAAAAATTACTTTCTTCTTGAGAAAGAGTTTTAATAAAAGGAAATGAAATTTCTTTTCCTAAGATCTTAGTTTTGATAGAATCAAAATCAGAAATATAAGGTTTTATTTGAGTAATAAATGGTATACCTAAAATAATTTCTTCGTTAATATTTTTAGTTATAACAAAATCATTTTTAAGGCATATACCATTATTGCAAATATGAGCATCAAATAACTTATAATCAATAATTATATGTTCACCTGTAGCGCTGTATAATTTGGTAGTCCCTTTGGTAAGGTACTTAGTAGGAATTAATCCTTCAATAATGCAATTTCGATCTGCACCACTATCTAACAAAGCAATCTTGTTAAGAGTTAAATGATTATTAATAACAAGTTTAATCATAATATGAGAACTCTGAGGTCTAATTTTGGTAATAGCATGGATACCTGCTTCGCTATCCGCATCTTCTTCATGTTCTTCATTATCCGAAGCAATAGCTTTAGAGGATCCCTCATCCTTTCTAACTTCTTTGAGAAGTTTTTTGATGATAACCGATCTCGATCTTATGAAGTCTGGACTTAATTCCTTTCATATCTTCTTTAAGAGAATTGATTTCTCTTCTAAGTTCTTCGACTGAAGGTTCTTCCTTTTTGGAATCAAATTTGTTCATGATTTGTTTCATGCTAAAAGGAGTTACTTTAGGCCTTTCTTCCTTTTGCCTCGTAACCAATTTCTGCAGTTCAAGGAGGTATTTTCTCCTAGCATCTTCATCTTGAATATGCTCAATAGTAGAGAAGAGGGTTTTGTGATCTTCTCGGAGATAACATGGATAGTCTTGCTATCACATAGGCAAAATGCACCATTGCAATTGCATTACGACTCTTCTTCTTAGAATTATGGGCAACATTAAGAAATTCTTCATCGTCACTTTCTTCTTGGATGAAGAATATTACGAATCGAATACTTCCTCTTCTTCGATGATAGAAAAGAGTTTTTGCTTAATTTCTTCATCAACTTCAAGAAGGTTAATCTTGTTCTTTTTCTTCTTATTTCTGGGACACTTATTAGATCTGTGACCCTTTTTACCACATGTCCAGCATGTGTCTTCTGAAGAAGATTCTTTAAAGGTTTGCCTCTTTCCTTTCTTTTTGGTTTTTTCTTAGGGTTCTCTTCCTTTCCTTGAAGATTTTCTTTTATATTTTCCAGTTGTTCTTTCTCTTTTTCCTGCTTTCCTAGCAGATGGAGGTTTAAGTAATGGAAATCCAAAATCTTGGCAAAAACTACCAAGTTACATCTGTAGTTTTTGATCTTTCTTAAGTTGTTCCTTTAACTTAAGATCGGTACATATCTCCATAGCTACAACATTAATATCTTGATAAGATCTCAGTATGCGATTGAGAATCTGAGAATCTTTCCTTGCATCTATCTCTTATTTTTGATCTAACCTTTTAGTGAAATGAGTGGGTAGTCCAGCGATAAAGCGTTCTTTCAATAATCATTATTGCAATTAGATCGTAT
This sequence comes from Solanum pinnatisectum, assembly GCA_035578085.1. Classification (NCBI taxonomy): domain Eukaryota; kingdom Viridiplantae; phylum Streptophyta; class Magnoliopsida; order Solanales; family Solanaceae; genus Solanum; species Solanum pinnatisectum. Next base: position 87,976 of record JAWPEI010000123.1, read on the forward strand.
CATGACCTTATTTAAAAACATGTCTTTGTACCATCGAAATCTGTCGATTTTTGCGGTACAAATTATTCAAGATTTCTAAACACATCTGGAAAAGGCAGTTCTCACAAAATGTTTAGCTATACTATACAGTGGAGTGGCTGTAGCATCTTAAATAGACCATACGAAGGGATATTAGTTCCTTCTCGATCTTAATCACTACTTTAGTAGTGGTAGCACCAAGGATATCGACTCTATTTTGATCGGTGAGATAATTATCCCACGGTTTCTAAGGGTTCTGTCAAACTGCAATGATCATGTTAGCGACTTCCTTATCACAGCACCTTTCATTTTATATCTTTGTGATGTTCATTCCCATTTCTTGAAGCTTAGAATAAATTTGACCTTGGCCGTACCATCTATGTTCCACTCAGTCAAACTTGAGCCATCTGCGAATCTTTGGATGGAGAACGTCTTCCTCAAATTGTACATCAGGGAAAGAAGATCTAGGATAATAATTCCTTTTGTTAGGGTGCCTTTCTAACAAAGTTCTAAGCTTATTACCTTGTGTAATATTAAGCTTAGACAATTGCTCATTTATCCTGTCAAGCAGTTCATTGGAATGACTAAACTCTTTGGAAAGTTTAGGGAAGTTTTCTTTAGAGAACTCAGGGATCTTAAAAATAGGTTTAGTTTCAATCTGAGGGCTAACTTTGGAAGAGCTAGGTTTATCCGCTATCTGACTGATTCCTCTGAAATTATCCCCTTTATGTTCCTCAATTTGTTGGGATATCACATGGAGAACCTGGTTGGTATAATAGTTTTGTTCAAAAACCTTATTAAGGTCTCCAGCTGTTATCAAGGCAGATTCCTTTTCTATGGGTTTAGGGTTTAGGGTTTAGGGTTTAGGGTTTAGGGTTCCAAGTTTAGAATTTAGGGTTTAGGATTAATGGTTTAGGTTTAGGGTTTAGGGTTTAGGGTTTAGGATTTTGGGTTTTGGGTTTAGGGTTTATGGTTTATGGTTTAGGGTTAGTGTTTAGGGTTTAGGGTTTAAGGTTTAGAATTTAGGATTTAGGGTTTATTGTTTGGGGTGTATAATTTTGGGTTTAGGGTTTATGGTTAAGGGGATTAGGATTTAGTGTTTAGGGTTTAGAGTTTAGGGTTTATGGTCTATGGTGTAGGGTTTATGGGTTTAGGGTTTCGGGTATAGGGTTTAGGAATTAGGGTTTATAGTTTTGGGTTTTAGTTTTAGGGTTTAGGGCTACAAATTTAGCATTTAGATTGAGGGTTTCATGTCTAGGGTTTTGGGTTAGGGTTTAGGGTTTAGGTTTTTGGGTTTTGGGATTAGGGTTTAGGGTTTAAGCTTTAGAGTTTATGATTGAAGGTTTAGGGTTTAGGGTTTAGGTTTAGGGTTTAGGGTTTAGGGTTAAGGGTTTAGGGTTAGGGTATATAGTGTTGAGAATTTATGAAATAGGGTATAGGGTTTAAGTTTAGTAATTATGGTTTAGTGTTTATGGTATAGGTTATATTGCTTAGGGTTTAGGGTTTAGATTTTATGGTTTATGGTTTATGGTTTAGGATTTAGGATATAGAGTTTAGGATTTAGGGTTTTTGTTTTAGGGTTGAGGGTTTGAAATTGTAGGTTTAGGGTTTAGGGTTTAGGGTTTAAGGTTTAGGGTTTATGGTTTAGGATATAGGGTTTAGAATTTAGGTTTAAGGGTTAAAATTTAGGGTTTAGAGTTTAGGGTTTAGGGTTAGGAATTTAGGGTTTACAAATTAGGGTTTTGGGTTTAAGTTTAAGGTTTAGGGTTTAGGTTTAAGGTTTAGTGTTTAGGGTTTAGGTTTTAGGGTTTAGGATTTAGAGTTTAGGCTTTAGGCTTTAGGCTTTAGGGTTTAGAGTTGAGGATTTAGGTTTTAGGGTTTAGGTATTAGGGTTTATAGTTTAGGGTTATGGGTTTAGGGTTTGAGGTTTAGGGTTTTGAGTTTGTAATTACGATTTAGAGTTTTTGTTTAGGGTTAGGGTTTAAGGTTTAGAGTTTAGGGTTAGGAATTTAGGTTTTACAGTTTACGATTTAGGGTTTAGGGTTTAGGGTTTAGTGTTTAGGGTTCCAAGTTTAGAATTTAGGGTTTAGGATTAATGGTTTAGGGTTAAGGTTTAGGGTTTAGGGTTTAGGGTTTAGGGTTTAGGGTTTAGGTTTAGGGTTTAGGGTTTAGGGTTAAGGGTTTAGGGTTAGGGTATAGTGTTGAGAATTTATGAAATAGGGTATAGGGTTTAAGTTTAGTAATTATGGTTTAGGGTTTATGGTATAGGTTATATTGCTTAGGGTTTAGGGTTTAGATTTTATGGTTTATGGTTTATGGTTTAGGATTTAGGGTATAGAGTTTAGGGTTTAGGGTTTTTGTTTTAGGGTTGAGGGTTTCAAATTCTAGGTTTAGGGTTTAGGATATAGGGTTTAGGATTTAGGTTTAAGGATTAAATTTTAGGTTTTAGAGTTTAGGGTTTAGGGTTAGGAATTTAGGGTTTTCAAATTAGGGTTTTGGGTTAAAGTTTAAGGTTTAGGGTTTAGGTTTAAGGTTTAGTGTTTAGGGTTTAGGGTTTAGGGTTTAGGGTTTAGGGTTTAGGGTTTAGGGTTTAGGGTTTAGGGTTTAGGCTTTAGGGTTTAGGGTTTAGGGTTTAGGGTTTAGGGTTTAGGGTTTAGGGTTAAGGGTTTAGGGTTTAGGGTTTAGGGTTTTGAGTTTGTAATTATGGTTTAGAATTTGCGTTTTGGGTTAGGGTTTAGGGTTTAGGATTTAGAGTTTAGGGTTAGGAATTTAGGTTTTATAGTTTAAGATTTAGGGTTTAGGGTTTAGGGTTTAGTGTTTAGAGTTCCAAGTTTAGAATTTATGCTTTAGGATTAATGGTTTAAGGTTAGGTTTTAGGGTTTAGGGTTTAGGGTTTAGGGTTTAGGGTTTAGGGTTTAGGGTTTAGGGTTTAAGGTTTAGGGCTTAGGGTTTTGGGTTTAGGGTTTATGGTTTAGGATTTAGGGTTAGGGTTTAGGGTTTAGGGTTTAAGGTTTAGAGTTTAGGATTTAGGGTTTAGGGTTTATGGTTTGGGGTGTATAATTTTGGGTTTAGGGTTTATGGTTAAGCGGTTTAGGATTTAGTTTTTAGGGTTTAGAGTTTAGGGTTTAGGGTTCCAAGTTTAGAATTTAGGGTTTAGCGTTTAGGGTTTAGGGTTCCATGTTCAGAATTTATGGTTTAGGATTAATGGTTTCGGGTTAGGGTTTAGGGTTTAGCATTTAGGGTTTTGGGTTAGGGTTTATGGTTTAAGGTTTAGCATTAGGGTTTAGAGTTTAGGGTTTAAGGTTTAGAATTTAGGATTTAGTGTTTAGGGTTTATGGTTTGGGGTGTATAATTTCGGGTTTAGGGTTTATGGTTAAGGGGTTTAGGATTTAGTGTTTAGGGTTTAGAGTTTAGGGTTTATGGTCTATGGTGTAGGGTTTATGGGTTTAGAGTTTCGGGTTTAGGGTTTAGGAAATACGGTTTATGGTTTTGGGTTTTGGTTTTAGTGTTTTAGGTTTTAGGGTTAGGACTTTGGGATTTAAAATTTTGGGTTTAAAGTTTAGTGTTTTGAGTTTAGGGATTAGGATTTGGGTTTAGGGTTTAGGGTTTAGGGTTTCTTATTTATAGTTTAGGGTTAAAGGTTTACAGTTAGTGTTTAGGGTTTAGAGTTTAGGATTTAGGGTTTAAGGTTTAGGGTTTTGGGTTTAGATTCTGGATTTGGGGTTTACCATTTATGATTAATGATTTAGGTTTAGGGTTTAGGGTTCCAAGTTTAGCATTTAGGTTTAGGGTTTCATGTCTAGGGTTTTGGGTTTAGGGTTTAGTGTTAAAGTTTAGAGTTAGGGTTTAGGGTTTTGAGATTAGGGTTTAGTGTTAAGGTTTAGAGTTTTAGGGTTTAGGGTTTTTAGGGTTTAGATTGAGGGTTTCATGTCTAGGGTTTTGGGTTAGGGTTTAGGGTTTAGGTTTTTGGGTTTTAGGATTAGGGTTTAGGGTTTAAGTTTTAGAGTTTATGATTTAGGGTTTACGGTTTAGGGTTTAGGTTTAGGGTTTAGGGTTTAGGGTTTAGGGTTTCGGGTTAAGGGTTTAGTGTTGACAAATTATGAAATAGGGTATAGGGTTTAAGTTTAGCAATTATGGTTTAGGGTTTATGGTATAGGTTATATTGCTTAGGGTTTAGGGTTTAGATTTTATGGTTTATGGTTTATGGTTTAGGATTTAGGGTATAGAGTTTAGGGTTAAGGGTTTTTGTTTTAGGGTTGAGGGTTTCAAATTGTAGGTTTAGGGTTTAGGGTTTAAGGTTCAGGGTTTAGGGTCTAGGATATAGGGTTTAGGATTTAGGTTTAAGGGTTAAAATTTAGGGTTTAGAGTTTAGGGTTTAGGGTTTACAAATTAGGGTTTTGGGTTTAAGTTTAAGGTTTAGGGTTTAGGTTTAAGGTTTAGTGTTTAGGGTTTAGGTTTTAGGGTTTAGGGTTTAGAGTTTAGGCTTTAGGGTTTAGGGTTTAGGGTTTAGAGTTTAGGATTTAGGTTTTAGGGTTTAGGGATTAGGGTTTATAGTTTAGGGTTAAGGGTTTAGGGTTTAAGGTTTAGGGTTTTGAGTTTGTAATTATGGTTTAGAGTTTTTGTTTAGGGTTAGGGTTTAAGGTTTAGAGTTTAGGGTTAGGAATTTAGGTTTTACAGTTTACAATATAGGGTTTAGGGTTTAGGGTTTAGTGTTTAGGGTTCCAAGTTTAGAATTTAGGGTTTAGGATTAATGGTTTAGGGTTAAGGTTTAGGGTTTAGTGTTTAGGGTTTAGGGTTTAGGGTTTAGGTTTAGGGTTTAGGGTTTAGGGTTAAGGGTTTAGGGTTAGGGTATAGTTTTGAGAATTTATGAAATAGGGTATAGGGTTTAAGTTTAGTAATTATGGTTTAGGGTTTATGGTTTAGGTTATATTGCTTAGGGTTTAGGGTTTAGATTTTATGGTTTATGGTTTATGGTTTAGGATTTAGGGTATAGAGTTTAGGGTTTAGGGTTTTTGTTTTAGGGTTGAGGGTTTCAAATTCTAGGTTTAGGGTTTAGGATATAGGGTTTAGGATTTAGGTTTAAGGATTAAATTTTAGGTTTTAGAGTTTAGGGTTTAGGGTTAGGAATTTAGGGTTTTCAAATTAGGGTTTTGGGTTAAAGTTTAAGGTTTAGGGTTTAGGTTTAAGGTTTAGTGTTTAGGGTTTAGGTTTTAGGGTTTAGGGTTTAGAGTTTAGGCTTTAGGGCTTAGGGTTTAGAGTTTAGGCTTTAGGGTTTAGGGTTTAGAGCTTAGGGTTTAGGGTTTAGGGTTTAGGGTTAAGGGTTTAGGGTTTAGGGTTTAGGGTTTTGAGTTTGTAATTATGGTTTAGAATTTGCGTTTTGGGTTAGGGTTTAGGGTTTAGGATTTAGAGTTTAGGGTTAGGAATTTAGGTTTTATAGTTTATGATTTAGGGTTTAGAGTTAATGGTTTAGTGTTTAGGGTTCCAAGTTTTGAATTTAGGGTTTAGGATTAATGATTTAGGGTTTAAGCTTTAGAGTTTATGATTGAGGGTTTAGGGTTTGGGGTTTAGGTTTAGGGTTTAAGGTTTAGGGTTAGGGTTTAGGGTTTAGGGCACAGGGTTTATGATTTAGGGTTTAGGGTTAGGGTTTAGGGTTTAGGGTTTAAGGTTTAGAGTTTAGGATTTAGGGTTTAGGGTTGATGGTTTGGGGTGTATAATTTTGGGTTTAGGGTTTATGGTTAAGGGGTTTAGGATTTAGTGTTTAGGGTTTAGAGTTTAGGGTTTAGGGTTCCAGTTTAGAATTTAGGATTTAGGGTTTAGGGTTTAGGGTTCGATGTTTAGAGTTTATGGTTTAGGATTAATGGTTTAGGGTTAGGGTTTAGGGTTTAGTGTTTAGGGTTTTGGGTTTAGGGTTTATGGTTTAGGGTTTAGGGTTAGGGTTTAGAGTTTAGGGTTTAATGTTTAGAGTTTAGGATTTAGGGTTTAGGGTTTATGGTTTGGGGTGTATAATTTCGGGTTTAGGGATTTATGGTTAAGCGGTTTAGGATTTAGTGTTTAGGGTTTAGAGTTTAGGGTTTATGGTCTATGGTGTAGGGTTTATGGGTTTAGGGTTTCGGGTTTAGGGTTTAGGAAATACGGTTTACGGTTTTGGGTTTTGGTTTTAGGGTTTTGGGTTTTAGGGTTAGGACTTTGGGATTTAGAATTTTGGGTTTAAGGTTTAGTGTTTTGAGTTTAGCGTTTAGGGTTTGGGTTTAGGGTTTAGGGTTTAGGGTTTCTTATTTACAGTTTAGGGTTAAAGGTTTACAATTAGTGTTTAGGGTTTAGAGTTTAGGATTTAGGGTTTAAGGTTTAGGGTTTTGGGTTTAGATTCTGGATTTGGGGTTTTAGGGTTTATGATTAATGATTTAGGTTTAGGGTTTAGGGTTCCAAGTTTAGCATTTAGGTTTAGGGTTTCATGTCTAGGGTTTTGGGTTTAGGGTTTAGTGTTAAAGTTTAGAGTTAGGGTTTAGGGTTTTGAGATTAGGGTTTAGTGTTAAGGTTTAGAGTTTTAGGGTTTAGGGTTACAAATTTAGCATTTAGATTAAGGGTTTCATGTCTAGGGTTTTGGGTTAGGGTTTAGGGTTTAGGTTTTCGGGTTTTGGGATTAGGGTTTAGGGTTTAAGCTTTAGAGTTTATGATTGAAGGTTTAGGGTTTAGGGTTTAGGTTTAGGGTTTAGGGTTTAGGGTTAAGGGTTTAGGGTTAGGGTATATAGTGTTGAGAATTTATGAAATAGGGTATAGGGTTTAAGTTTAGCAATTATGGTTTAGGGTTTATGGTATAGGTTATATTGCTTAGGGTTTAGGGTTTAGATTTTATGGTTTATGGTTTATGGTTTAGGATTTAGGGTATAGAGTTTAGGGTTAAGGGTTTTTGTTTTAGGGTTGAGGGTTTCAAATTGTAGGTTTAGGGTTTAGGGTTTAAGGTTCAGGGTTTAGGGTCTAGGATATAGGGTTTAGGATTTAGGTTTAAGGGTTAAAATTTAGGGTTTAGAGTTTAGGGTTTAGGGTTAGGAATTTAGGGTTTACAAATTAGGGTTTTGGGTTTAAGTTTAAGGTTTAGGGTTTAGGTTTAAGGTTTAGTGTTTAGGGTTTAGGTTTTAGGGTTTAGGGTTTAGAGTTTAGGCTTTAGGGTTTAGGGTTTAGGGTTTAGAGTTTAGGATTTAGGTTTTAGGGTTTAGGGATTAGGGTTTATAGTTTAGGGTTAAGGGTTTAGGGTTTAAGGTTTAGGGTTTTGAGTTTGTAATTATGGTTTAGAGTTTATTTTTATGGTTAGGGTTTAGGATTTAGAGTTTAGGGTTAGGAATTTAGGTTTTACAGTTTACGATTTAGGGTTCAGGGTTTAGGGTTTAGTGTTTAGGGTTCCAAGTTTAGAATTTAGGGTTTAGGATTAATGGTTTAGGGTTAAGGTTTAGGGTTTAGGGTTTAGGGTTTATGGTTTAGGGTTTAGGTTTAGGGTTTAGGGTTTAGGGTTAAGGGTTTAGGGTTAGGGTATAGTGTTGAGAATTTATGAAATAGGGTATAGGGTTTAAGTTTAGTAATTATGGTTTAGGGTTTATGGTATAGGTTATATTGCTTAGGGTTTAGGGTTTAGATTTTATGGTTTATGGTTTATGGTTTAGGATTTAGGGTATAGAGTTTAGGGTTTAGGGTTTTTGTTTTAGGGTTGAGGGTTTCAAATTCTTGGTCTAGGGTTTAGGATATAGTTTTTAGGATTTAGGTTTAAGGGTTAAATTTTAAGGTTTAGAATTTAGGGTTTAGGGTTAGGAATTTAGGGTTTTCAAGTTAGGGTTTTGTGTTTAAGTTTAAGGTTTAGGGTTTAGGTTTAAGGTTTAGTGTTTAGGGTTTAGGTTTTAGGGTTTAGGGTTTAGAGTTTAGGCTTTAGGGCTTAGGGTTTAGGGTTTAGGGTTTAGGGTTTAGGGTTTAGGGTTTAGGGTTTAGGGTTTAGGGTTTAGGGTTAAGGGTTTAGGGTTTAAGGTTTAGGGTTTTGAGTTTGTAATTATGGTTTAGAGTTTATTTTTATGGTTAGGGTTTAGGGTTTAGGATTTAGAGTTTAGGGTTAGGAATTTAGGTTTTACAGTTTACGATTTAGGGTTCAGGGTTTAGGGTTTAGTGTTTAGGGTTCCAAGTTTAGAATTTAGGGTTTAGGATTAATGGTTTAGGGTTAGGGTTTAGGGTTTAGGGTTTAGGGTTTAGGGTTTAGGGTTTAGGGTTTAGGGTTTAAGGTTTAGGGCTTAGGGTTTTGGGTTTAGGGTTTATGGTTTAGGGTTTAGGGTTAGGGTTTAGGGTTTAGGGTTTAAGGTTTAGAGTTTAGGATTTAGGGTTTAGGGTTTATGGTTTGGGGTGTATAATTTTGGGTTTAGGGTTTATGGTTAAGCGGTTTAGGATTTAGTGTTTAGGGTTTAGGGTTTAGAGTTTAGGGTTCCAAGTTTAGAATTTAGGGTTTAGGGTTTTGTGTTTAGGGTTCCAAGTTTAGAATTTAGGGTTTAGGATTAATGGTTTAGGGTTAGGGTTTAGGGTTTAGTGTTTAGGGTTTTGGGTTTAGGGTTTATGGTTTAGGGTTTAGGGTTAGGGTTTAGAGTTTAGGGTTTAAGGTTTAGAGTTTAGGATTTAGGGTTTAGGGTTTATGGTTTGGGGTGTATAATTTCGGGTTTAGGGTTTATGGTTAAGGGGTTTAGGATTTAGTGTTTAGGGTTTAGAGTTTAGGGTTTATGGTCTATGGTGTAGGGTTTATGGGTTTAGGGTTTCGGGTATAGTGTTTAGGAAATACGGTTTATGGTTTAGTGTTTTGGTTTTAGGGTTTTGGGTTTTAGGGTTAGGATTTTGGGATTTAGAATTTTGGGTTTAAGGTTCAGTGTTTTGAGTTTAGGGTGTAGGATTTGGGTTTAGGGTTTAGGGTTTTGGGTTTCTTATTTACAGTTTAGGGTTAAAGGTTTACATTTAGTGTTTAGGGTTTAAAGTTTAGGATTTAGGGTTTAAGGTTTAGGGTTTTGGGTTTAGATTCTGGATTTAGGATTTTAGGGTTTATGATTAATGATTTAGGTTTAGGGTGTAGGGTTTAGGGTTTATGGTTTCAAGTTTAGCATTTAGGTTTAGGATTTCATGTCTATGGTTTTGGGTTTAGGGTTTAGTGTTAAGGTTTAGAGTTAGGGATTAGGATTTTGAGATAAGGGTTTAGGGTTTAAGGTTTTGAGTTTAGGATTTAGGGTTTAGGGTTTAGGGTTTAGAGTTTAGGTTTTAGGGTTTTGGGTTAGAGTTTAGGGTTTAGGTTTTTGGGTTTTGGGATTAGGGTTTAGGGTTTAAGCTTTAGAGTTTATGATTGAAGGTTTAGGGTTTAGGGTTTAGGTTTAGGGTTTAGGGTTTAGGGTTAAGGGTTTAGGTTTAGGCTATATAGTGTTGAGAATTTATGAAATAGGGTATAGGGTTTAAGTTTAGTAATTATGGTTTAGTGTTTATGGTATAGGTTATATTGCTTAGGGTTTAGGGTTTAGATTTTATGGTTTATGGTTTATGGTTTAGGATTTAGGATATAGAGTTTAGGGTTTAGGGTTTAGGGTTTTTTTTTTTAGGGTTGAGGGTTTGAAATTGTAGGTTTAGGGTTTAGGGTTTAAGGTTCAAGGTTTAGGGTTTAGGATATAGGGTTTAGAATTTAGGTTTAAGGCTTAAAATTTAGGGTTTAGATTTTAGGGTTTAGGGTTAGGAATTTAGGGTTTACAAATTAGGGTTTTGGGTTTAAGTTTAAGGTTTAGGGTTTAGGTTTAAGGTTTAGTGTTTAGGGTTTAGGTTTTAGGGTTTAGGGTTTAGAGTTTAGGCTTTAGGGTTTAGGGTTTAGGGTTTAGAGTTTAGGATTTAGGTTTTAGGGTTTAGGGATTAGGGTTTATAGTTTAGGGTTAAGGGTTTAGGGTTTAGGGTTTTGAGTTTGTAATTAGGGTTTAGAATTTATGTTTTGGGTTAGGGTTTAGGGATTAGGGTTTAGGGTTTAGGGTTTAGGGTTTAGGCTTTAGGGTTTAAGGTTTAGGGTTTAGGGTTTAGTGTTTAGGGTTCCAAGTTTAGAATTTAGGGTTTAGGATTAATGGTTTAGGGTTAAGGTTTAGGGTTTAGGGTTTAGGGTTTATGGTTTAGGATTTAGGGTTTAGGGTTTAGGTTTAGGGTTTATGGTTTAGGGTTAGGGTATAGTGTTGAGAATTTATGAAATAGGGTATAGGGTTTAAGTTTAGTAATTATGGTTTAGGGTTTATGGTATAGGTTATATTGCTTAGGGTTTAGGGTTTAGATTTTATGGTTTATGGTTTATGGTTTAGGATTTAGGGTATAGAGTTTTGGGTTTAGGGTTTTTGTTTTAGGGTTGAGGGTTTCAAATTCTAGGTTTAGGGTTTAGGATATAGGGTTTAGGATTTAGGTTTAAGGGTTAAATTTTAGGGTTTAGAGTTTAGGGTTTAGGGTTAGGAATTTAGGGTTTTCAAATTAGGGTTTTGGGTTTAAGTTTAAGGTTTAGGGTTTAGGTTTAAGGTTTAGTGTTTAGGGTTTAGGTTTTAGGGTTTAGGGTTTAGAGTTGAGGCTTTAGGGTTTAGGGTTCAGGATTTAGGGTTTAGGGTTTAGGGTTTAGGGTTTAGGGTTTAGGGTTTAGGGTTTAGGGTTAAGGGTTTAGGGTTTAAGGTTTAGGGTTTTGAGTTTGTAATTATGGTTTAGAGTTTATTTTTATGGTTAGGGTTTAGGGTTTAGGATTTAGAGTTTAGGGTTAGGAATTTAGGTTTTACAGTTTACGATTTAGGGTTCAGGGTTTAGGGTTTAGTGTTTAGGGTTCCAAGTTTAGAATTTAGGGTTTAGGATTAATGGTTTAGGGTTAGGGTTTAGGGTTTAGGGTTTAGGGTTTAGGGTTTAGGGTTTAGGGTTTAGGGTTTAGGGTTTAGGGTTTAGGGTTTTGGGTTTAGGGTTTATGGTTTAGGGTTTAGGGTTAGGGTTTAGGGTTTAGGGTTTAAGGTTTAGAGTTTAGGATTTAGGGTTTAGGGTTTATGGTTTGGGGTGTATAATTTTGGGTTTATGGTCTATGGTGTAGGGTTTATGGGTTTAGGGTTTAGGGTTTAGGGTTTAGAGTTTAGGGTTCTAAGTTTAGAATTTAGGGTTTAGGGTTTTGAGTTTAGGGTTCCAAGTTTAGAATTTGGGGTTTAGGATTAATGGTTTAGGGTTAGGGTTTAGGGTTTAGCATTTAGGGTTTTGGGTTTTGGGTTTATGGTTTAGGGTTTAGGGTTAGGGTTTAGAGTTTAGAGTTTTATGTTTAGAATTTAGGACTTAGGGTTTAGGGTTTATGGTTTGGGGTGTATAATATCGGGTTTATGGTTTATGGTTAAGGGGTTTAGGATTTAGTGTTTAGGGTTTAGAGTTTAGGGTTTATGGTCTATGGTGTAGGATTTATTGGTTTAGAGTTTCGGGTTTAGGGTATAGGAAATACGGTTTATGGTTTTGGGTTTTGGTTTTAGGGTTTTGGGTTTTAGGGTTAGGACTTTGGGATTTAGAATTTTGGGTTTAAAGTTTAGTGTTTTGAGTTTAGGGTTTAGGGTTTGGGTTTATGGTTTAGGGTTTAGGGTTTCTTATTTACAGTTTATGGTTAATGGTTTACAGTTAGTGTTTAGGGTTTAAAGTTTAGGATTTAGGGTTTAAGGTTTAGGGTTTTGGGTTTAGATTCTGGATTTAGGGTTTTAGGGTTTATGATTAATGATTTAGGTTTAGGGTTTAGGGTTTAGGGTTTAGGGTTTCAAGTTTAGCATTTAGGTTTAGGGTTTCATGTCTAGGGTTTTGGGTTTAGGGTTTAGTGTTAAGGTTTAGAGTTAGGGTTTAGGATTTTGAGATTAGGGTTTAGGGTTTAAGGTTTTGAGTTTAGGGTTTATGTTTACAAGTTTAGCATTTAGATTTGGAGTTTCATGTCTAGGGTTTTGGGTTAGGGTTTAGGGTTTAGGTTTTCGGGTTTTGGGATTAGGGTTTAGGGTTTAAGCTTTAGAGTTTATGATTGAGGGTTTAGGGTTTGGGGTTTAGGTTTAGGGTTTAAGGTTTAGGGTTAATGGTTTATGGTTAGGGTATATAGTGTTGAGAATTTATGAAATACGGTATAGGGTTTAAGTTTAGTAATTATGGTTTAGGGTTTATGGTATAGGTTATATTGCTTAGGGTTTAGGGTTTAGATTTTATGGTTTATGGTTTATGGTTTAGGATTTAGGGTATAGAGTTTAGGGTTTAGGGTTTTTGTTTTAGGGTTGAGGGTTTCAAATTGTAGGTTTAGGGTTTAGGGTTTAAGGTTCAGGGTTTAGGGTTTAGGATATAGAGTTTACGATTTAGGTTTAATGGTTAAAATTTAGTGTTTAGAGTTTAGGGTTTAGGGTTAGGAATTTAGGGTTTTCAAATTAGGGTTTTGGGTTTAAGTTTAAGGTTTAGGGTTTAGGTTTAAGGTTTAGTGTTTAGGGTTTAGGTTTTAGGGTTTAGGGTTTAGAGTTTAGGCTTTAGGGTTTAGGGTTTAGGGTTTAGAGTTTAGGATTTAGGTTTTAGGGTTTAGGGATTAGGGTTTATAGTTTAGGGTTAAGGGTTTAGGGTTTAAGGTTTAGGGTTTTGAGTTTGTAATTAGGGTTTAGAGTTTATGTTTAGGGTTAGGGTTTAGCATTTAGAGTTTAGGGTTAGGAATTTAGGTTTTACAGTTTATGATTTACGGTTTAGGGTTTAGGGTTTAGTGTTTAGGGTTCCAAGTTTAGAATTTAGGGTTTAGGATTAATGGTTTTGGGTTAAGGTTTAGGGTTTATGGTGCAGGGTTTAGGGTTTAGGGTTTATGTTTAGGGTTTATGGTTTAGGGTTAAGGTTTTAGGGTTAGGGTATAGTGTTGAGAATTTATGAAATAGGGTATAGGGTTTAAGTTTAGTAATTATGGTTTAGGGTTTATGGTATAGGTTATATTGCTTAGGGTTTAGGGTTTAGATTTTATGGTTTATGGTTTATGGTTTAGGATTTAGGGTATAGAGTTTTGGGTTTAGGGTTTTTGTTTTAGGGTTGAGGGTTTCAAATTCTAGGTTTAGGGTTTAGGATATAGGGTTTAGGATTTAGGTTTAAGGGTTAAATTTTAGGGTTTAGAGTTTAGGGTTTAGGGTTAGGAATTTAGGGTTTTCAAATTAGGGTTTTGGGTTTAAGTTTAAGGTTTAGGGTTTAGGTTTAAGGTTTAGTGTTTAGGGTTTAGGTTTTAGGGTTTAGGGTTTAGAGTTTAGGCTTTAGGGCTTAGGGTTTAGAGTTTAGGGTTTAGGGTTTAGGGTTTAGAGCTTAGGGTTTAGGGTTTAGGGTTTAGGGTTAAGGGTTTAGGGTTTAAGGTTTAGGGTTTTGAGTTTGTAATTATGGTTTAGAGTTTATTTTTATGGTTAGGGATTAGGGTTTAGGATTTAGAGTTTAGGGTTAGGAATTTAGGTTTTACAGTTTACGATTTAGGGTTTAGGGTTTAGGGTTTAGTGTTTAGGGTTCCAAGTTTAGAATTTAGGGTTTAGGATTAATGGTTTAGGGTTAGGGTTTAGAATTTATGTTTAGGGTTAGGGTTTAGGGGTTAGGGTTTAGGGTTTAGGGTTTAAGGTTTAGGGCTTAGGGTTTTGGGTTTACGGTTTATGGTTTAGGGTTTAGGGTTAGGGTTTAGGCTTTAGGGTTTAAGGTTTAGAGTTTAGGATTTAGGGTTTAGGGTTTATGGTTTAGGGTGTATAATTTCAGGTTTAGGGTTTATGGTTAAGGGGTTTAGGATTTAGTGTTTAGGGTTTAGGGTTTAGTGTTTAGGGTTCTAAGTTTAGAATTTAGGGTTTAGGATTTAGGGTTTAGGGTTTTGAGTTTAGGGTTCCAAGTTTAGAATTTAGGGTTTAGGATTAATGGTTTAGGGTTAGGGTTTAGGGTTTAGTGTTTAGGGTTTTGGGTTTAGGGTTTATGGTTTAGGGTTTAGGGTTAGGGTTTAGAGTTTAGGGTTTAATGTTTAGAGTTTAGGATTTAGGGTTTAGGGTTTATGGTTTGGGGTGTATAATTTTGGGTTTAGGGATTTATGGTTAAGCGGTTTAGGATTTAGTGTTTAGGGTTTAGAGTTTAGGGTTTATGGTCTATGGTGTAGGGTTTATGGGTTTAGGGTTTTGGGTATTGGGTTTAGGAAATACGGTTTATGGTTTAGTGTTTTGGTTTTAGGGTTTTGGGTTTTAGGGTTAGGACTTTGGGATTTAGAATTTTGGGTTTAAGGTTCAGTGTTTTGAGTTTAGGGTGTAGGATTTGGGTTTAGGGTTTAGGGTTTTGGGTTTCTTATTTACAGTTTAGGGTTAAAGGTTTACATTTAGTGTTTAGGGTTTAAAGTTTAGGATTTAGGGTTTAAGGTTTAGGGTTTTGGGTTTAGATTCTAGATTTGGGGTTTAGGGTTTATGATTAATGATTTAGGTTTAGGGTTTAGGGTTCCAAGTTTAGCATTTAGGTTTAGGGTTTCATGTCTAGGGTTTTGGGTTTAGGGTTTAGTGTTAAGGTTTAGAGTTAGGGTTTAGGGTTTTGAGATTAGGGTTTAGGGTTAAGGTTTAGAGTTTAGGGTTTAGGTTTAGGGTTAGGGTTTAGGGTTTAGGGTTAGGAATTTAGGGTTTACAAATTAGGGTTTTGGGTTTAAGTTTAAGGTTTAGGGTTTAGGTTTAAGGTTTAGTGTTTAGGGTTTAGGTTTTAGGGTTTAGGGTTTAGAGTTTAGGCTTTAGGGTTTAGGGTTTAGGCTTTAGGGTGTAGGTTTAGGGATTAGGGTTTATAGTTTAGGGTTAAGGGTTTTGGGTTTTGAGTTTGTAATTAGGGTTTAGAGTTTATGTTTAGGGTTAGGGTTTAAGGTTTAGGATTTGGACTTTAGGGTTAGGAATTAAGGTTTTACAGTTTATGATTTAGGGTTTAGGGTTTAGGGTTTAGGGTTTAGGGCTTAGGATTTAGGGTTTTGGGTTTAGGTTTTATGGTTTATGGTTTAGAGTTAGGGTTTAGGGTTTAGGGTTTAAGGTTTAGAGTTTAGGATTTAGGGTTTATGGTTAAGGGGTTTAGGATTTAGTGTTTAGGGTTTAGAGTTTAGGGTTTATGGTCTATGGTGTAGGGTTTATGGGTTTAGGGTTTCGAGTATAGGGTTTAGGAATTAGGGTTTATAGTTTTGGGTTTTGGTTTTAGGGTTTAGGGTTACAAGTTTAGCATTTAGATTTAGGGTTTCATGTCTAGGGTTTTGGGTTAGGGGTTAGGGTTTAGGTTTTTGGGTTTTAGGATTAGGGTTTAGGGTTTAAGGTTTAGAGTTTATGATTTAGGGTTTAGGGTTTAGGGTTTAGGTTTAGGGTTTAGGGTTTAGGGTTAAGGGTTTAGGGTTAGGGTATAGTGTTGAGAATTTATGAAATTGGGTATAGGGTATAAGTTTAGTAATTATGGTTTAGGGTTTTGGGTTTAGGGTTTATGGTTTATGGTTTACGGTTAGGGTTTAGGGTTTAGTGTTTAAGGTTTAGAGTTTAGGATTTAGGGTTTAGGGTTTATGGTTTGGGGTGTATAATTTCGGGTTTAGGGTTTATGGTTATAGGGCTTAGTATTTAGTGTTTAGGGTTTAGAGTTTAGGGTTTATGGTCTATGGTGTAGGGTTTATGGGTTTAGGGTTTCGGGTATAGGGTTTAGGAATTAGGGTTTATAGTTTTGGGTTTTGGTTTTAGGGTTTAGGGTTACAAGTTTAGCATTTAGATTTAGGGTTTCATGTCTAGGGTTTTGGGTTAGGGTTTAGGGTTTAGGTTTTTGCATTTTGGGATTAGGGTTTAGGGTTTAAGGTTTAGAGTTTATGATTTAGGGTTTAGGGTTTAGGGTTTAGGTTTAGGGTTTAGGGTTAAGGATAGGGTATAGTGTTGAGAATTTATGAAATACGGTATAGGGTTTAAGTTTAGTAATTATGGTTTAGGGTTTATGGTATAGGTTATATTGCTTAGGGTTTAGGGTTTAGATTTTATGGTTTATGGTTTATGGTTTAGGGTTTAGGGTTTTTGTTTTAGGGTTGAGGGTTTCAAATTGTAGGTTTAGGGTTTAGGGTTTAAGGTTCAGGGTTTAGGGTTTAGGACATAGGGTTTAGGATTTAGGTTTAAGGGTTAGAATTTAGGGTTTAGAGTTTAGGGTTTAGGGTTAGGAATTTAGGGTTTACAAATTAGGGTTTTGGGTTTAAGTTTAAGGTTTAGGGTTTAGGTTTAAGGTTTAGTGTTTAGGGTTTAGGTTTTAGGGTTTAGGGATTAGAGTTTAGGCTTTAGGGTTTAGGGTTTAGTGTTTAGAGTTTAGGATTTAGGTTTTAGGGTTTAGGGTTTAGAGTTTAGGATTTAGGTTTTAGGGTTTAGGGATTAGGGTTTATAGTTTAGGGTTAAGTGTTTAGGGTTTAAGGTTTAGGGTTTTGAGTTTGTAATTATGGTTTAGAGTTTATGTTTTGGGTTAGGGTTTAGGGTTTAGGATTTAGAGTTTAGGGTTAGGAATTTAGGTTTTACATTTTACGATTTAGGGTTTACGGTTTAGGGTTTAGAGTTTAGGGTTCCAAGTTTAGAATTTAGGGTTTAGGGTTTAGGGTTTAGGATTTTAAGTTTAGGGTTCCAACTTTAGAATTTAGGGTTTAGGATTAATGGTTTAGGGTTAGGGTTTGGGATTTAGCGTTTAGGGTCTTGGGTTTAGGGTTTATGGTTTAGGGTTTATGGTTAGGGTTTAGGGTTTAGGGTTTATGGTTTAGAGTTTAGGATTTAGGGTTTCGGGTTTATGGTTTGGGGTGTAGAATTTCGGGTTTAGGGTGTATGGTTAAGGGGTTTAGGATTTAGTGTTTAGGGTTTATAGTTTAGGGTTGATGGTCTATGGTGTAGGGTTTATGGGTTGAGGGTTTCGGGTACAGGGTTTAGGAATTAGGGTTTATAGTTTTGGGTTTTGGTTTTAGGGTTTAGGGTTACAAGTTTAGCATTTAGATTTAGGGTTTCATGTCCAGGGTTTTTGGTTAGGGTTTAGGGTTTAGGTTTTTGCGTTTTTTGGATTAGGGTTTAGAGTTTATGATTTAGGTTTTAGGGTTTAGGGTTTAGGTTTAGGGTTTAGGGTTTAGGGTTAGGGTATAGTGTTGAGAATTTATGAAATACGGTATATGGTTTAAGTTTAGTAATTATGGTTTAGGGTTTATGGTAGAGGTTATATTACTTAGGGTTTAGGGTTTAGATTTTATGGTTTATGGTTTATGGTTTAGGGTTTAGGCTTTAGATTTTATGGTTTATGGTTTATGGTTTAGGGTTTAGGGTTTTTGTTTTAGGGTTGAGGGTTTCAAATTATAGGTTTAGGGTTTAGGGTTTAAGGTTTAGGGTTTAGGGTTTAGGACATAGGGTTTAGGATTTAGGTTTAAGGGTTAGAATTTAGGGTTTAGAGTTTAGGGTTTAGGGTTAGGAATTTAGGGTTTACAAATTAGGGTTTTGGGTTTAAGTTTAAGGTTTAGGGTTTAGGTTTAAGGTTTAGTGTTTAGGGTTTAGGTTTTAGGGTTTAGGGTTTAGAGTTTAGGCTTTAGGGTTTAGGGTTTAGAGTTTAGGATTTAGGTTTTAGGGTTTAGGGATTAGGGTTTATAGTTTAGGGTTAAGGGTTTAGGGTTTAAGGTTTAGGGTTTTGAGTTTGTAATTAGGGTTTAGAGTTTATGTTTAGGGTTAGGGTTTAGGGTTTAGGATTTAGAGTTTAGGGTTAGGAATTTAGGTTTTACAGTTTACGATTTAGGGTTTAGGGTTTAGGGTTTAGAGTTTAGGGTTCCAAGTTTAGAATTGAGGGTTTAGGGTTTAGGGTTTAGGGTTTTGAGTTTAGGGTTCCAAGTTTAGAATTTGGGGTTTAGGATTAATGGTTTAGGGTTAGGGTTTAGGGTTTAGGATTTAGGGTTTTGGGTTTAGGGTTTATGGTTTATGGTTTAGGGTTAGGGTTTAGGGTTTAGGGTTTAAGGTTTAGAGTTTAGGATTTAGGATTTAGGGTTTATTGTTTGGGGTGTATAATTTTGGGTTTAGGGTTTATGGTTAAGGGGTTTAGGATTTAGTGTTTAGGGTTTAGAGTTTAGGGTTTATGGTCTATGGTGTAGGGTTTATGGGTTTAGGGTTTCGGGTATAGGGTTTAGGAATTAGGGTTTATAGTTTTGGGTTTTGGTTTTAGGGTTTAGGGTTACAAGTTTAGCATTTAGATTTAGGGTTTCATGTCTAGGGTTTTGGGTTTAGGTTTTTGGGTTTTTGGATTAGGGTTTAGGGTTTAAGGTTTAGAGTTTATGATTTAGGGTTTAGGGTTTAGGGTTTAGGTTTAGGGTTTAGGGTTTAGGGTTAAGGGTTTAGGGTTAGGGTATAGTGTTGAGAATTTATGAAATAGGGTATAGGGTTTAAGTTTAGTAATTATGGTTTAGGGTTTATGGTATAGGTTATATTGCTTAGGGTTTAGGGTTTAGATTTTATGGTTTATCATTTATGGTTTAGGATTTAGGGTATAGAGTTTAGGGTTTAGGGTTTTTGTTTTAGGGTTGAGGGTTTCAAATTGTAGGTTTAGGGTTTAGGGTTTAAGTTTCAGGGTTTAGGGTTTAGGATATAGCGTTTAGGATTTAGGTTTAAGGGTTAGAATTTAGGGTTTAAAGTGTAGGATTTAGGGTTAGGAATTTAGGGTTTACAAATTAGGGTTTTGGGTTTAAATTTAAGGTTTAGGGTTTAGGTTTAAGGTTTAGTGTTTAGGGTTTAGGTTTTAGGGTTTAGGGTTTAGAGTTTAGGCTTTAGGGTTTAGGGTTTAGGGTTTAGAGTTTAGGATTTAGGTTTTAGGGTTTAGGGAGTAGGGTTTATAGTTTAGGGTTAAGGGTTTAAGGTTTAAGGTTTAGGGTTTCGAGTTTGTAATTAGGGTTTAGAGTTTATGTTTAGGGTTAGGATTTAGGGTTTAGGATTTAGAGTTTAGGGTTAGGAATTTAGGTTTTACAGTCTACGATTTACGATTTAGGGTTTAGGGTTTAGGGTTTAGGGTTTAGGGTTTAGAGTTTAGGGTTCCAAGTTTAGAATTTAGGGTTTAGCGTTTTGAGTTTAGGGTTCAAAGTTTAGAATTTAGGGTTTAATATTAATGGTTTAGGGTTAGGGTTTAGGGTTTAGCATTTTTGGTTTTGGGTTTAGGGTTTATGGTTTAGGGTTTAGGGTTAGGGTTTAGAGTTTAGGGTTTATGGTTTGGGGTGTATAATTTTGGGTTTAGGGTTTATGGTTAAGGGGTTTAGGATTTAGTGTTTAGGGTTTAGAGTTTAGGTTTTATGGTCTATGGTGTAGGGTTTATGGGTTTAGGGTTTTGGGTATAGGGTTTAGGAAATACAGTTTATGGTTTAGGGTTTTGGTTTTAGGGTTTTGGGTTTTATGGTTAGGACTTTGGGATTTAGAATTTTGGGTGTAAGGTTTAGTGTTTTGAGTTTAGGGTTTAGGGTTTGGGTTTTGGGTTTAGGGTTTCTTATTTACAGTTTAGGGTTAAAGGTTTACAGTTAGTGTTTAGTGTTTAGACTTTAGGATTTAGGGTTTAAGGTTTAGGGTTTTGGTTTTAGATTCTGGATTTGGGGTTTAGGGTTTATGATTAATGATTTAGGTTTAGGGTTTAGGGTTCCAAGTTTAGCATTTAGGTTTAGGGTTTCATTTCTAGGGTTTTTGGTTTAGGGTTTAGTGTTAAGGTTTATAGTTAGGGTTTAGGGTTTTGAGATTAGGGTTTAGGGTTTAAGGTTTAGAGTTTAGGATTTAGGGTTTAGGGTTTAGGGTTTAGAGATTAGGATTTAGGTTTTAAGGTTTAGGGATTAGGGTTTAGAGTTTAGGATTTAGGGTTTAGGGTTTAAGGTTTAGGTTTTTGAGTTTGTAATTAGGGTTTAGAGTTTAGGTTTAGGGTTAGGGTTTAGGGTTTAGGATTTAGAGTTTAGGGTTAGGAATTTTGGGTTTACTGTTTAGGGTTTAGGGTTTAAGGTTAGTGATTAGTGTTTAGGGTTTAGGGTTTAGTGTTTTGGGTTTAGGGTCTAGGCTTAAGGGTTTAGAATTTAGAGTTTAGGATTAATGGTTTAGGGTTAGGGTTTAGGGTTTTGGGTTTAGGGTTTATGGTTTGTGGTTTATGGTTAGGGTTGAGGGTTTATGGTTTAGTGTTTAAGGGTTAGGGTTAGGGTTTAGGGTTTAGGGTTTAAGGTTTAGAGTTTAGGATTTAGGGTTTAGGGTTTAATGTTTAGGGTTTAGATTTATGGTTTAGGGTTAGGGTTTAGGGTTTAAGGTTTAGGGTTTTAGGTTTGGGTACTTGTTTGAGAATTTATGAAATAGGGTATAGGGTTTAAATTTAGTAATTATGGTTTAGTGTTTATGGTATAGGTTATATTGCTTAGTGTTTAGGGTTTATATTTTTTGGTTTATGGTTTAGGGTTTAGGGTTTAGGGTATAGAGTTTATGGTTCAGGGTTTATGTTTCAGGGTTGAGGGTTTCAAGTTGTAGGTTTAGTGTTTAGGGTTAGGGTTTAGGGTTTTGGGTTAGGAATTTAGGGTTCACAAATTTGGGTTTTGGGTTTAAGTTTAAGGTTTAGGGTTTAGGTTTAAGGTTTAGTGTTAGGGTTTAGGTTTTAGGGTTTAGGGTTTAGAGTTTAGGCTTTAGGGTTTAGGGTTTAGAGTTTAGAGTGTTGTATTTACGTTTTAGGGTTTAGGGATTAGGGTTTATAGTTTAGGGTTAAGGGTTAAGGGTTTAAGGTTTAGGGTTTTGAGTTTGTAATTAGGGTTTAGAGTTTATGTTTAGGGTTAGGGTTTAGGGTTTAGGATTTAGAGTTTGGGAATTTAGGTTTTCTGATTTAGGATTTGGGGTTTAGGGTTTAGGGTTACAAGTTTAAAATTTATGGTTTATGATTAATGTTTTAGGGTTAGGTTTTAGTGTTTAGGGTTTAGGTTTATGGTTTAGGGTTTAGGGTTTAGGGTTTAAGGTTTAGAGTTTACGATTTAGGGTTTAGGGTTTAGGGTTTAGGTTTAGGGTTTAGGGTTTAGGGTTTAGGGTTAGGGTTTAGGAATTAGGGTTTATAGTTTTGGGTTTTGGTTTTAGGGTTTAGGGTTACAAGTTTAGCATTTAGATTTAGGGTTTCATGTCTAGGGTTTTGGGTTTAGGATTTTGGATTTTTGGATAAGGGTTTAGGGTTTGGGTTTAGGTTTGAGAGTTTAGGGTTTTTTTTTTTTTTTTAGTTTAGGGTTTAGGGTTTAAGTTTTAGGGTTTAGGGTTTAGGATATAGGGTTTAGGATTTAGGTTTAAGGGTTAGAATTTAGGGTTTACAGTGTAGGGTTTAGGGTTAGTAATTTAGGGTTTACAAATTAGTGTTTTGGGTTTAAGTTTAAGGTTTAGGGTTTAGGTTTAAGGTTTAGTGTTTAGGGTTTAGGTTTTAGGGTTTAGGGTTTAGAGTTTAGGCTTTAGGGTTTAGGGTTTAGGGTTTAGAGTTTAGTATTTAGGTTTTAGGTTTTAGGGATTAGGGTTTGTAGTTTAGGGTTTAAGGTTTGGGGTTTGTAATTAGGGTTTAGAGTATATGTTTAGGGTTAGGGTTTAGGGTTTAGGATTTAGAGTTTAGGGTTAGGAATTTAGGTTTTACAGTCTACGATTTACGATTTAGGGTTTAGGGTTTAGGGTTTAGGGTTTAGGGTTTAGAGTTTAGGGTTCCAAGTTTAGAATTTAGGGTTTAGCGTTTTGAGTTTAGGGTTCAAAGTTTAGAATTTAGGGTTTAATATTAATGGTTTAGGGTTAGGGTTTAGGGTTTAGCATTTTTGGTTTTGGGTTTAGGGTTTATGGTTTAGGGTTTAGGGTTAGGGTTTAGAGTTTAGGGTTTATGGTTTGGGGTGTATAATTTTGGGTTTAGGGTTTATGGTTAAGGGGTTTAGGATTTAGTGTTTAGGGTGTAGAATTTAGGGTTTATGGTCTGTGGTGTAGGGTTTATGGGTTTAGAGTTTCGGGTTTAGGGTTTAGGAAATACGATTTATGGTTTTGGGTTTTGGTTTTAGGGTTTTGTGTTTTAGGGTCAGGACTTTGGGATTTAGAATTTTGGGTTTAAAGTTTAGTGTTTTTAGTTTAGGGCTTAGGGTTTAGGTTTATGGTTTAGGGTTTAGGGTTTCTTATTTACAGTTTATGGTTAATGGTTTACAGTTAGTGTTTAGGGTTTAAAGTTTAGGATTTTGGGTTTAGATTCTGGATTTAGTGTTTTAGGGTTTAAGATTAATGATTTAGGTTTAGGGTTTAGGGTTTCAAGTTTAGCATTTAGGTTTAGGGTTTCATGTCTAGGGTTTTGGGTTTAGGGTTTAGTGTTATGGTTTAGAGTTAGGGTTTAGGATTTTGAGATTAGGGTTTAGGGTTTAAGGTTTTGAGTTTAGGATTTAGGGTTTAGGGTTTAGGGTTTAGAGTTTAGGGTTTAGGGTTTAGAGTTTAAATTTTTAGGGTTTAGGATTTAGGTTTAGGGTTTAAATTTAGGTTTTGAGTTTATAAGTTTTAGAGTTTAGGTTTAGGGTTAGGGTTTAGGGTTTAGGATTTTGAGTTTAGGTTTAGAAATTTAGGGTTAACAGTTTAGGGTTTTGGGTGCAGCTTTAGGGTTTAAGGTTAGTGATTAGTGTTTAGTGTTTAGGGTTTAGGGTTTAAGGTTTTGTGTTTTGGGTTTAGGGTTTAGGATTTATATTTTCTGGTTTATGTTTTATGGTTTAGGGTTTAGGGTATAGGTTTTAGGGTTTAGGGTTTAGGGTTTTAGGGTTTAGTGTTTCAAGTTTAGGTTTAGGGTTTAAGGTTTGAGTTTAGGTTTAGGGTTAGGGTTTAGGAGTTTAGGATTTAGGGTTTATTAGGGGTTTAAGGTTTAGTGTTTAGGTTTTTGGGTTTTAGGATTAGGGTTTAGGGTTTAAGTTTTAGAGTTTATGATTTAGGGTTTAGGGTTTAGGGTTTAGGTTTAGGGTTTAGGGCTTAGAGTTTAGGATTTAGGTTTTAGGGTTTAGGTATTAGGGTTTATAGTTTAGGGTTAAGGGTTTAGGGTTTAAGGCTTAGGGTTTTGAGTTTGTAATTAGGGTTTAGAATTTATGTTTAGGGTTAGGGTTTAGGGGTTAGGGTTTAGGGTTTAGGGCTTAGGGTTTTGGGTTTACGGTTTATGGTTTAGGGTTTAGGGTTTAGTGTTAGTTTAGAATTTAGGGTTTAGGATTAATGTTTTAGGAGTTAGGGTTTAGGGTTTAGGGTTTAGGTTTTGCATTTTTGGGATAGGGTTTAGGGTTTTAAGGTTTGGGATTTATGATTTAGGGTTTTAGGGTTTAGGGTTTAGGTTTGGGGTTTAGGGTTTAGGGGTTTAGGGTTAGGGTATAGTTTTGGGTTATGAAATTTATAGGGTTTTAGGGTTTGAGTTTAGGGTTTAGGGTTTAGGGTTTAGGGTTGAGGTTTAGGATTTATGGTTTAGGGTATAATTTAGGTTTAGGGTTTATGGTTAGGGTTTTGGATTTAGTGTTTAAGGTTTAGTGTTTAGGGTTTAGGTTTAGGGTTTATGGGTTAGGGTTTAGGCTTTAGGGTTTAGGGTTCCAAGTTTAGAATTTAGGGTTTAGAATTTAGGGTTTAGGATTAATGGTTTAGGGTTAAGGTTTAGGGTTTAGGGTTTAGGGTTTATGGTTTAGGATTTAGGGTTTAGGGTTTAGGTTTAGGGTTTATGGTTTAGGGTTAAGGGTTTAGGGTTAGGGTATAGTGTTGAGAATTTATGAAATAGGATATAGGGTTTAAGTTTAGTAATTATGGTTTAGGGTTTATGGGTTAGGGTTTAGGCTTTAGGGTTTAGGGTTTAGGGTTTAGAGTTTAGGATTTAGGTTTTAGGGTTTAGGTATTAGGGTTTATAGTTTAGGGTTAAGGGTTTATGGTTTAGGGTTGAGGGTTTAAAATTGTAGGTTTAGGGTTTAGGGTTTAAGTTTTAGGGTTTAGGGTTTATGGTTTGGGGTGTAGAATTTCCGATTTAGGGTGTATGGTTAAGGGGTTTAGGATTTAGTGTTTAGGGTTTAGAGTTTAGGGTTTATGGTCTATGGTGTAGGGTTTATGGGTTGAGGGTTTCGGGTATAGGGTTTAGGAATTAGGGTTTATAGTTTTGGGTTTTGGTTTTAGGGTTTAGGGTATGGTTTTGGGTTAGGGTTTAGGTTTTTGGGTTTTAGGATTAGGGTTTAGGGTTTAAGTTTTAGAGTTTATGATTTAGGGTTTAGGGTTTAGGGTTTAGGTTTAGGGTTTAGGGCTTCGGGTTAAGGGTTTAGTGTTGACAAATTATGAAATAGGGTATAGGGTTTAAGTTTAGCAATTATGGTTTAGGGTTTATGGTATAGGTTATATTGCTTAGGGTTTAGGGTTTAGATTTTATGGTTTATGGTTTATGGTTTAGGATTTAGGGTATAGAGTTTAGGGTTAAGGGTTTTTGTTTTAGGGTTGAGGGTTTCAAATTATAGGTTTAGGGTTTAGGGTTTAAGGTTTAGGGTTTAGGGTTTAGGACATAGGGTTTAGGATTTAGAGTTTAGGGTTAGGAATTTAGGTTTTACAGTTTAGGGTTTAGGGTTTACAAATATGGGTTTTGGGTTTAGGTTTAAGGTTTAGGGTTTAGGTTTAAGGTTTAGTGTTTAGGGTTTAGGTTTTAGGGTTTAGGGTTTAGAGTTGAGGCTTTAGGGTTTAGGGTTCAGGATTTAGGGTTTAGGATTTAGGTTTTAGGGTTTAGGGATTAGGGTTTATAGTTTAGGGTTAAAGGTTTAGAGTTTAATGTTTAGGGTTTTGAGTTTGTAATTATGGTTTAGAGTTTATGTTTAGGGTTAGGGTTTAGGGTTTAGGATTTAGAGTTTACGGTTAGGAATTTAGGTTTTACAATTTACGATTTAGGCTTTAGGGTTTAGTTTAGGGTTTAGAGTTTAGGGTTAGGGTTTAGGATTTTTGTTTTTTGGTTTAGGGTTTAAGGTTTAGAGTTTAGGATTTAGGGTTTAGGGTTTAGGGTTTATGGTTTAGGGTGTATAATTTCGGGTTTAGGGTTTATGGTTAAGGGGTTTAGGATTTAGTGTTTAGGGTTTAGAGTTTAGGGTTTATGGTCTATGGTGTAGGGTTTATGGGTTTAGGATTTTGGGTATAGGGTTTAGGAATTAGGGTTTATGGTTTAGGGTTTTAGGGTTTTCGGTTTTAGGGTTAGGAGTTTGGGATTTAGAATTTAGGGTTTAAGGTTTAGTCTTTTGAGTTTAGGGTTTAGGGTTTGGGTTTATGGTTTAGGGTTTAGGGTTAGTGTTTAGGGTTTATTATTTATAGTTAAAGGTTAAAGGCTTACAGTTAGTGTTTAGGGTTTAGAGTTTAGGATTTAGGTTTTAAGGTTTTGGGTTTAGATTTTGGATATGGGTTTTAGGGTTTATGATTAATAATTTAGATTTAGGGTTTAGGTTTCCAAGTTTAGCGTTTAGGTTTAGGGTTTCATGTTTAGGGTTTAGGGTTTAGGGTTTGTGGTTTATGGTTTAGGGTTAGAGTTTAGGGTTTAGGGTTTAGGGTTTAAGGTTTAGAGTTTAGGATTTAGGGTTTAGGGTTTAAGGTTTAGAGTTTAGGATTTAGGGTTTTGGGTTTAATGTTTAGGATTTAAGTTTATGGTTTAGGATTAGGTTTTAGGGTTTAAGGTTTAGGTTTTTGAGTTTGTAATTAGGGTTTAGAGTTTAGGGTTTAGGGTTTAGGGTTTAGGGTTTAGGGTTTAGGGTTTGAATTTAGGGTTAGGATTTGGGGTTTAGGTTTTAGGGTTTAGGGTTTAGGGTTTAGGGTTTAGGTTTAGGGTTTTTAGGGTTTAGGGTTTTGGAGTTTAGGGTTTAGTGTTTTAGGGTTTAGGGTTTAGGGTTTTGGGTTTAGGGTTTAAGTTGTATAGTTTAGGATTTAGGGTTTAGAGTTTAATGGTTTTAGGTTTAGGGTTTAGGGTTTAGGGTTTTTAGGGTTAGGGTTTAGTGTTGAGAATTTATGAAATAGGGTATAGGGTTTAAATTTAGTAATTATGGTTTAGTGTTTATGGTATAGGTTATATTGCTTAGTGTTTAGGGTTTATATTTTTTGGTTTATGGTTTATGGTTTAGGGTTTAGGGTTTAGAGTTTAGGGTTTAGGGTTTGTGTTTTAGGGTTGAGGTTTATTGTAGGTTTAGGCTTTAGGGTTTAAGATTTAGGGTTTAGGGTTTAGGATTTGGGGTAGGAATTTAGGGTTTAGGGTTTAGGGTTTAGGGTTTAGGGTTTAGGGTTTAGGGTTTAGTGTTTAGGGTTTAGGTTTTAGGGTTTAGGGTTTAGGGTTCTGGGTTGAGGGATTAGAATTAGGTTTTAGGGTTTAGAGTTTAGGATTTAGGTTTTAGGGTTTAGGGATTAGGGTTTATAGTTTAGGGTTAAGGGTTTAGGGTTTAAGGTTTAGGGTTTTGAGTTTGTAAATAGGGTTTAGAGTTTATGTTTAGGGTTTAGGATTTAGAGTTTAGGGTTTACAGTTTATGATTTAGGGTTTAGGGTTTAGGGTTTAGGGTTTAGGGTTTAGGGTTTAGGGTTTAAGGTTTAGAGTTTAGGGTTTAGGGTTTAGGGTTCCAAGTTTAAAATTTAGGGTTTAGGATTAATGGTTTAGGGTTAGGGTTTAGGGTTTAGGGTTTAGGTTTTTGGTTTTAGGGTTTAGGGTTAGGGTTTATGGTTTAGGGTTTAAGGTTTAGAGTTTAAGATTTAGAGTATAAGGTTTATGGTTTGGGGTGTATAATTTTGGGTTTAGGGTTTATGGTTAAGCGGTTTAGGATTTAGTGTTTAGGGTTTATCGTTTAGGGTTTATGGTCTATGGTGTAGGATTTATGGGTTTAGGGTTTTGGGTATTGGGTTTAGGAAATACGGTTTATGGTTTAGGGTTTTGGTTTTAGGGTTTTGGGTTTTAGGGTTAGGACTTTGGGATTTAGAATTTTGGGTTTAAGGTTTAGTGTTTTGAGTTTAGGGTTTAGGGTTTGGGTTTAGGGTTTAGGGTTTAAGGTTTCTTATTTACAGTTTAGAGTTTAAGGTTTACAGTTAGTGTTTAGGATTTAGAGTTTAGGATTTAGGGTTTAAGGCTTAGAGTTTTGTGTTTAGATTCTGGATTTGTGGTTTAGGGTTTATGATTAATGATTTAGGTTTAGGGTTTAGGGTTCCAAGTTTAGCATTTAGGTTTAGGGTTTCATGTTTAGGGTTTTGGGTTTAGGGTTTAGTGTTATGGTTTAGAGTTAGGGTATAGGGTTTTGAGATTAGGGTTTAGGGTTTAAGGTTTAGAGTTTATGATTTAGGGTTTAGGGTTTAGGGTTTAGGATTTAGGTTTTAAGGTTTACGGATTAGGGTTTAGAGTTGAGGATTTAGGGTTTGGGGTTTAAGGTTTAGGTTTTTGAGTTTGTAATTAGGGTTTAGAGTTTAGGTTTAGGGTTAGGGTTTAGGGTTTAGGATTTTGAGTTTAGGTTTAGAAATTTAGGGTTTACAGTTTAGGGTTTTGGGTGCAGCTTTAGGGTTTAAGGTTAGTGATTAGTGTTTAGTGTTTAGGGTTTAGGGTTTAGGGTTTTGTGTTTTGGGTTTAGGGTTTTGGATCTAGGGTTAAGGGTTGAGAATTTAGAGTTGAGGATTAACGGTTTAGGGTTAGGGTTTAGGGTTTAGGGTTTAGGATTTTGGGTTTAGGGTTTATTGTTTAGGTTTAGGGTTTAGGGTTTAGTGTTTAAGGGTTAGGGTTTTGGGTTTTGGGTTTAGGGTTTAAGGTTTAGAGTTTAGGATTTAGGGTTTAGGGTTTAATGTGTAGGGTTTAGGTTTATGGTTTAGGGTTAGGGTTTAGGGTTTAGGGTTTAAGGTTTAGGGTTTTGGGTTAGGGTATTGGTTTGAGAATTTATGAAATAGGGTATAGGGTTTAAATTTAGTAATTATGGTTTAGTGTTTATGGTATAGGATATATTGCTTAGGGTTTAGGGTTTATATTTTCTGGTTTATGTTTTATGGTTTAGGGTTTAGGGTATAGAGTTTATGGTTCAGGATTTGTGTTTTAGGGTTGAGTGTTTCAAGTTGTAGGTTTAGGGTTTAAGGTTTGGGTTTAGGTTTAGGGTTAGGGTTTAGGGTTTAGGGTAAGGAATTTAGGGTTTACAAATTAGGGTTTTGGGTTTAAGTTTAAGGTTTAGGGTTTAGGTTTAAGGTTTAGTGTTTAGGGTTTAGCTATTTGGGTTTAGGGTTTAGAGTTTAGGCTTTAGGGTTTATGGTTTAAGGTTTATAGTTGAGGATTTAGGTTTTAGGGTTTAGGGATTAGGGATTAGGGTTTATAGTTTAGGGTTAAGGGTTTAGGGTTTAAGGTGTAGGGTTTTGAATTTGTAATTAGGGTTTAGAGTTTATGTTTAGGGTTAGGGTTTAGGGTTTAGGATTTAGAATTTGGGGTTAGGAATTTAGGTTTTACAGTTTATGATTTGGGGTTTAGGGTTTAGGTGTTCCAAGTTTAGAATTTAGTGTTTAGGATTAATGGTTTAGGGTTAGGGTTTAGGGTTTAGGGTTTAGGTTTTTGCATTTTGGGATAGGGTTTAGGGTTTAAGGTTTAGAGTTTACGATTTAGGGTTTAGGGTTTAGGGTTTAGGTTTAGGGTTTAGGGTTTAGGGTTTAGGGTTAGGGTATAGTGTTGCGAATTTATGAAATACGTTATAGGGTTTAGGGTTTGGGTTTAGGGTTTAGGGTTTAGGGTTTGGGTTTAGGTTTAGGATTTATGGTTTGGGGTGTATAATTTCGGGTTTAGGGTTTATGGTTAAGGGGTTTTGGATTTAGTGTTTAGGGTTTAGAGTTTAGGGTTTATGGTCTATGGTGTAGGGTTTATGGGTTTAGGGTTTTGGGTATAGGGTTTAGGAATTAGGGTTTATAGTTTTGGGTTTTTGTTTTAGGGTTTAGGGTTACAAGTTTAGCATTTAAATTTAGGGTTTCATGACTAGGATTTTGGGTTAGGGTTTAGGGTATAGGTTTTTGGCTTTTAGGATTAGGGTTTAGGGTTTAAGGTTTAGAGTTTATGATTTAGGGTTTAGGGTTTATGGTTTTGGTTTAGGGTTTAGGGTTTAGGGTTAAGGGTTTAGGGTTAGGGTGTAGTGTTGAGAATTTATGAAATAGGGTATAGGGTTTAAGTTTAGTAATTATGGTTTAGGGTTTATGGTCTATGGTGTAGGGTTTATGGTATAGGTTATATTGCTTAGGGTTTAGGGTTTAGATTTTACGGTTTATGGTTTATGGTTTAGGATTTAGGGTATAGAGTTTAGGGTTTAGGGTTTTTGTTTTAGGGTTGAGGGTTTAAAATTGTAGGTTTAGGGTTTAGGGTTTAAGTTTTAGGGTTTAGGGTTTATGGTTTGGGGTGTAGAATTTCCGATTTAGGGTGTATGGTTAAGGGGTTTAGGATTTAGTGTTTAGGGTTTAGAGTTTAGGGTTTATGGTCTATGGTGTAGGGTTTATGGGTTGAGGGTTTCGGGTATAGGGTTTAGGAATTAGGGTTTATAGTTTTGGGTTTTGGTTTTAGGGTTTAGGGTTACAAGTTTAGCATTTAGATTTAGGGTTTCATGTCTATGGTTTTGGGTTAGGGTTTTTGGGTTTTAGGATTAGGGTTTAGGGCTTAAGGTTTAGAGTTTATATTTAGGGTTTAGGGTTTAGGGTTTAGGTTTAGGGTTTAGGGTTTAGGGTTAAGGGTTTAGGGTTAGGGTATAGTGTTGAGAATTTATGAAATAGGGTATAGGGTTTAAGTTTAGTAATTATGGTTTAGGGTTTATGGTATAGGTTATATTGCTTAGGGTTTAGGGTTTAGATTTTATGGTTTATCATTTATGGTTTAGGATTTAGGGTATAGAGTTTAGGGTTAAGGGTTTTTGTTTTAGGGTTGAGGGTTTCAAATTATAGGTTTAGGGTTTAGGGTTTAAGTTTCAGGGTTTAGGATTTAGGATATAGCGTTTAGGATTTAGGTTTAAGGGTTAAAATTAAGGGTTTAGGGTTTAAAAATTAGGGTTTTGGGTTTAAATTTAAGATTTATGGTTTAGGTTTAAGTTTAGTAATTATGGTTTAGGGTTTATGGGTTAGGGTTTTGGCTTTAGGGTTTAGGGTTTAGGGTTTAGAGTTTAGGATTTAGGTTTTAGGGTTTAGGTATTAGGGTTTATAGTTTAGGGTTAAGGGTTTAGGGTTTAAGGCTTAGGGTTTTGAGTTTGTAATTAGGGTTTAGAATTTATGTTTAGGGTTAGGGTTTAGGGGTTAGGGTTTAGTGTTTAGGGTTAGGAATTTAGGTTTTATAGCTACGATTTACGATTTAGGGTTTAGGGTTTAGGGTTTAGGGTTTAGGGTTTAGAGTTTAGGGTTCCAAGTTTAGAATTTAGGGTTTAGGGTTTTGAGTTTAGGGTTCAAAGTTTAGAATTTAGGGTTTAATATTAATGGTTTAGGGTTAGGGTTTAGGGTTTAGCATTTTTGGTTTTGGGTTTAGGGTTTATGGTTTAGGGTTTAGGGTTAGGGTTTAGAGTTTAGGGTTTATGGTTTGGGGTGTATAATTTTGGGTTTAGGGTTTATGGTTAAGGGGTTTAGGATTTAGTGTTTAGGGTGTAGAATTTAGGGTTTATGGTCTGTGGTGTAGGGTTTATGGGTTTAGAGTTTCGGGTTTAGGGTTTAGGAAATACGATTTATGGTTTTGGGTTTTGGTTTTAGGGTTTTGTGTTTTAGGGTCAGGACTTTGGGATTTAGAATTTTGGGTTTAAGGTTTAGTGTTTTGAGTTTAGGGTTTAGGGTTTGGGTTTAGGGTTTGGGGTTTAGGGTTTCTTATTTACAGCTTAGGGCGGTTAAAGGTTTACAGTTAGTGTTTAGGGTTTAGAGTTTAGGATTTAGGGTTTAAGGCTTAGAGTTTTGTGTTTAGATTCTGGATTTGTGGTTTAGGGTTTATGATTAATGATTTAGGTTTAGGGTTTAGGGTTCCAAGTTTAGCATTTAGGTTTAGGGTTTCATGTTTAGGGTTTTGGGTTTAGGGTTTAGTGTTATGGTTTAGAGTTAGGGTATAGGGTTTTGAGATTAGGGTTTAGGGTTTAAGGTTTAGAGTTTATGATTTAGGGTTTAGGGTTTAGGGTTTAGAGTTTAGAGTTTAGGATTTAGGTTTTAAGGTTTACGGATTAGGGTTTAGAGTTGAGGATTTAGGGTTTGGGGTTTAAGGTTTAGGTTTTTGAGTTTGTAATTAGGGTTTAGAGTTTAGGTTTAGGGTTAGGGTTTAGGGTTTAGGATTTAGAGTTTAGGGTTAGGAATTTTGGGTTTACTGTTTAGGGTTTAGGGTTTAAGGTTAGTGATTAGTGTTTAGGGTTTAGGGTTTAGGGTTTAGGGTTTAGTGTTTTGGGTTTAGGGTTTAGGGTCTAGGGTTAAGGGTTTAGAATTTAGAGTTTAGGATTAATGGTTTAGGGTTAGGGTTTAGGGTTTAGGGTTTAGGGTTTTGGGTTTGGGGTTTATGGTTTATGGTTTAGGGTTTAGTGTTTAACGGTTAGGGTTTAGGGTTTAGGGTTTAGGGTTTAAGGTTTAGAGTTTAGGATTTAGGGTTTAGGGTTTAATGTTTAGGGTTTAGGTTTATGGTTTAGGGTTAGGGTTTAGGGTTTAAGGTTTAGGGTTTTGGGTTAGGGTATTGGTTTGAGAATTTATGAAATAGGGTATAGGGTTTAAATTTAGTAATTATGGTTTAGTGTTTATGGTATAGGTTATATTGCTTAGGGTTTAGGTTTTATATTTTCTGGTTTATGGTTTATGGTTTAGGGTTTAGGGTATAGAGTTGATGGTTCAGGATTTGTGTTTTAGGGTTGAGGGTTTCAAGTTGTAGGT
>JAWPEI010000124.1:0-119707 GCA_035578085.1 Solanum pinnatisectum
AAGAAACACTTAACACTTAAAAACCCTAAAAACTGGGGTAAGCCCCTAAACCTAAAAACTTGAATCTCTAAACCTTATAAAGCTCCTAAATCGTATATGCTAAAACCATAAAACATACACAAAAACCATAAGCCTTAAACCCTAAATCTATAAGCAATCCTAAAAAACCTTTTTAACCCTAAAAACCTAAAGCCCTAAACCTAAAACCCTAGAAAAAACCCAAAACCTATAAACCCCTAAATTCTAAAATCCTGAAACCCTAAGAAACCTCAAACCTTAAACTTTAAGAAATCCTAAATCCTATAAACCCTAAAATAAATCCTTTCGCAAAATCCTCCAAAACCCTAAGCTCTAAACCGTAACTCCTAACAAAACTGTGAACCCTATACCTAAAAAAACACAAAAAAACTCAAGCCATAAATCCTAACCCCTAAAAATCCCTAAGAAACACTTTAACCCTCAACCTTAAAAACCCTAAAACCCCAAACCTAAAACCTCTAAGCTATAAACCCTATAATGCCTCTAAATTGTATATTCTAAACCTTTAAAAACATGAAAAACCCTAAACTTCTAAACTCTAAAACTATAAATCCCTTTAAAAACCTTAACCTAAAAACTCAAAGCCCTAAACCCTAAAAAACCTAGATAAGACACTTTAAACCTAAAACCCCGATCCTAAAAAAACCTAATACCTAAACCCTAAACCCTAACCTAAAACCCTAAACCTTAAGAAACCCTAAATCCTATAAATCCTATGAAACCATTTAAAACCCCTACAAAACCCTAAGTTTAAACCATATATCTTAAAAAAATTGTAAACTCCTAAAACCTAAAAATCACAAAACCCTATAAAACCTATAAAAACTCAAAAAACCTTAACTTAAAAAAATCCTAAAAAACCTAGATAAAACTTAACCTAAATTCCTAATCCTAAAAACCCTAAGCCCTAAACCCTATAAAGTCCTAAATTGTATATACTAAACCCTTAAAAACACAAAATAAATCCAAAGAAACCCTAAGCCCTAAACCTATAAAATCGTAATAAACCTTAACCTAAAAAAATCCCAAAGCCCTAAACCCTAAATACGAGATAAAACTTTAACCCAAAACCCTAAACCTAAACAAACCCTAAGCCCTAAAGCCTAAATAGTAACCTAATACCTTAAATCGCAGACCTAAAACCCTAAGAAACCCTAAACCCTAAACCTTAATAAACCCTAAATGGGCCATAATAAACCCTAAAATAAACCATTTAAACCCCAACAAAACCCTAAGTTTCTATACCTAAAATCCTTAAAATTGTGAAACCTTAAACCTAAAAACACAAAAAAACTAAACTCCTAAGAAACACTTAATCCTTAGAACTCATAAAACCCAAAAACCCCTAAATCTAAAAAAATTCTAAGCTCTAAATCATATAAAGCCCAAATCGTGAGAGTATACTAAAGCCTAAAAACACAAAAAAAACCCTAAGCCCTAAACACTAATCCTATAAAATCCTAAAAAGGCTTTAACTTGAAAACCCAGAGCCCTAAACCTTAAAAACCTACATAAAACCAATAATATTAAACTAAAACTCTAAACTAAAAAAATCCTAAGCCCTAAACCATAAACCCTAACTCTAAAAACCCTAAATCCTTACAAACCCAAAAATAGAACCCTAAAACTATTTAAAACCCCTACAAAACCCTAATCTCTAAAACCCTAAATCCTAAAAATCTATAAACCCTAAACCTCAAAAACACAAAAACCCTAGGTTGTAACCTTAAATCTTAAAAACCCAAAGAAACACTGAACCTTTAAAACCTAAAAACACTCTAAACCTAAAACACAAAGCTCTAAAACCATATAAAGCCCTAAATCGTATTTATTAAACCCTAAAAACATACACAAAAACCCTAAGTTCTAAACCCTAAATCATTAAAATCCTAAAAACCTTAACTCCCAAAGCCCTAAAACCTAAACCCTAGAAAAACCTTGTATCTAAAACCCAAAACCTAAAAACCCCTAAATTCTAAAACCTAAAATCCTAAGAAACCCTAAACCTTAAACCTTAGGAAACCCTAAATTCTAAACCCTAAAACCCATTTAAAACTCCTAAAAACCCTAAGTTGTAAACCCTAAATCCTAAAAATCCATAACCCTAAGCCTAAAAACACTAGAAAACTCCAAGGTCTAACTCCTAAACCCTAAAAACCCTAAGAAACACTTAATCCTTAAAACCCAAAACCCCTAAAACTAAAAAAATTGATCTCTAAACCTTATTAAGCTCCTAAACAAAGATATGCTAACGCTAAAATACACAAAAACAAAAAAAAAGCCCTAAGCCCTTAACCCTAAACCTATAAAACCAAAACCTAAAAACCAAAAGCCCTAAACTCAAAAAAATCTAGATTAAATCATTGCCCTAAAAATCCTAAGCTCCTAAATCTTAAACCCTATCCTAAAACCCTAAATCCTTAACCTAACACCCTAAGAAACCCTAAACCATAAACCTTAAGAAACCTTAAATCCTATAAACCCTAAAACCCATATATAACTACTTCAAAACCTAAGCTATATACCCTAAATCCTAAAAATTTGTAAACCCTAAATCTAAAATAAAAAAATCCTAATCCCTAATCCCTAAACCCTAAAAAGTCTAAGAAACACTTAATCCTTAAAAACCCTAAAATTCCAAAACCCCATAAAATAAACCCTAAAACAATTCAAAACTCCTACAAAACTCCTAAGCTATAAACCTTAAATCTTAAAGATTCATAAACCCTAAACA
Organism: Solanum pinnatisectum; assembly: GCA_035578085.1. Taxonomy (NCBI): domain Eukaryota; kingdom Viridiplantae; phylum Streptophyta; class Magnoliopsida; order Solanales; family Solanaceae; genus Solanum; species Solanum pinnatisectum. The sequence goes on from JAWPEI010000124.1 coordinate 2,774, forward strand.
TAAAAAAACACCAAAAAATCCTAAGCCCAAACCCGAAAAACCCTAAGAAAGAGTTAACTTTAAAAACTATAAAACCCAAAAATCCCTAAACCAAAAAAAAACTCTTAAACTCTAACCCTATAATGCTCTAAATCGTATATGCAAAACTGTAAAACACAAAAAAACCCTAAGCGATATACCCTAAACCCTAACATAAAACCCTAAATCCTAAAACTAAAACCCTAAGAAATCCTAAACCCTAAACCTTAAGAAACCCAAAATCTTATAAACCCTAAAAAAACCCTAAAAACCATTTAAAATCCCTAAAAAGCCCAAACATTTAAAATCCCTATAAAACCCTAAAAAACCTAAAACCATAACCTTTATCCTAAACCTAAAACCCTAAGAAACCCTAAACCTTAAGAACCTGAATCGTGATATAACCTAAAATAAACCCTAAAATCCATTTAAAACCCCTACAAAATCCTAAGCTCTAAATCCCATATCCTAAAAATTTCAGAACCCTAAATTTAAAAAACACAAAAAAAAAACTCGAAGCCCTAAATTCAATAAACCCTAAGAAACACTTAACCCGTACACACCCTAAAAAACAAAACCCCCTAAACCTAAAAAACTCCAAGTTTTAAACCCTATAAAGCCCTAAATCGTATATGCTAAATCCTAAGAAACACAAAAAGACCCTAAGCCCTAAACTCTAAACCTATAAAACCCTAAAAAAATCTTAACCTAAATAATCCAAAGCCCTAAACCCTAAAAACCTAGATAAAACCCTTAACCAAAAACCTTAAGCATAAAAAATCCCTAAGCCCTAAATCAGAAACCCTAACCCGAAACCCTAAATCGTAAGCCTAAAACACTAAGAAACTGTAAACCCTAAACATTAAGAAACTCTAAATCCTATAAACCCCAAAGTAAACCCAAAAACCATTTAAAACCCCAACAATACCCTAAACTCTAAATCCTAAATCCTAAAAATATGTAAACCCTATACCTAAAAAACCCAAAAAAAAAAACCCTAAGCCCTAAACCTTAAACCCTAAAAAACCCTAAGAAACACTTAACCCTCAAAAACACTAAAAAATCCAAAAAAGATCCAAAAACCCCTAAGCCTAAAAAAACATTAAGCTCTAAACCCTATAAAGCCCTAAATCATAAACCTAAAAAATACTAAAAAAACCTATAAACAGTAAAATAAACCCTAAAACCATTTCTAACCCTACAAAACCCTAAGCTCTTAACCCTCACTCCAAAAATCCTAAAACCACTAAACCTAAAAAACACAAAAAAAAATCCATATGTCCTAAACCCTAAACCCTATAAAACCCTAAGAAACACTTAACCATGAAAATCCCTAAATCTAAAAAAACTATAAGCTCTAAACCTTATAAAGCCTAAATCATATATGCTAAACCCTAGAAAAACAAAAAAATAAACCTAAGCCCTAAATCCTAAACCTAAAAAATACTAAAAAACCTTAACCTAAAAATTCCAAAGCCCTAAACCCTAAAAACCTAGATAAAACCCTAAACCTAAAATCCTAAAGCTAATAAAACCCTAGGTCCTAAACCCAAACATAAAACCCTAAGAAATTCTAAACCTTTAGAATCCCTAAATTCTATAAACTCTAAAATAAACCCTAAAAAACCATTTAAATGCCTTAAAAACCCTAAGCTCTATACCCTAAATCTTAAAAATCCATAAACCCTAAAACCTAAAAATAAGAAAATAAGCCTAAACCCAAAACCCTAAAAACCTATAGAAACACTTAACCCCTATAAACCTCAAAAACCCCTAAGCCTAAAAAAAAAAAAAGTTTAAACTCTAAACCCTATATAGCCCTAAAAACACTTAACCCTTAAAAACACTAAAAACATATAAAAACCCCTAAGCCCTATACTTCTAAATCAATAAAACCCTAAAAACCTAGATAAAACCCTTAACCTAAAACCCTAAACCCAAAAAAATCCTAAATCCTAACCTAAACCTCTAAATACTAAACCTAAAACCTTAAGAAACCTTAAGCCTTGAACATTAAGAAACCCTAAATCCTATATACCCTAAAACTCATTAAAAACCCCTACAAAACCCTAAGTTCTAAACCCTTAATCCTAAAAATTTGTAAACCCTAAATCTTAAAAACACAAAAAAAAAAAATCCTAAGCCCTAAGCCCTAAACCTTAAGAAACACTTAACCCTAACAAACCCTAAACCTAAAAAAACTCTAAGCACTAAACCCTATAAAGCCCTAAATCGTATATGCTAAACCCTAAAAACACAAAAAAATCCCTAAGCCCTAAACCCTAAACCAATAAAATCCTACAAAAAACCATAAACTAAAAATCCTTAACCCCAAAACCCTAAAAACATTGATAAAACCCTTAACCCAAAACCCTAAGCCCTAAATCCTAAATCTAAAACCCTAAGAAACCGTAATCCCTAAACCTTAAGAAACCCTAAATACAACAAACCCTAAAATAAATCCTAAAACATTTAACCCACAACAAAACCCTAAGTTCTAAACCCTAAATTCGAAAATCTATAAACCTTAAAAGTAAAAAAGACAAAAAAAAAAAAACCTAAGGCTTATACCTTAAAAAATCCTAAGAAACATTTATCCCTTAAAAACCGTAAAAGACCCAAAAACCCTAACCGAAAACCATATATCCTAAACTTAAAACCCTAAGAAACCCTAAACCCTAAACCTTATGAAACCCTAAATCCTATAAACCCGAAAAACCATTCAAAACCCTAAGCTCTAAAGACTAAATACTAAAAATATGTAAGCCCTAAATCCTAAATACTAAAAAATCCTAAAAAATACTTAACCCTTAAAACCCCTAAAAAACTCAAAAACCCCTAACCTAAGAACTCTAAGCTCTAAACGATACAAAGACTTAAATCGTGTATGTTAAACCCTAAAAAGTAAAAAAAAAAAGAAAAAACCTAAGCACTAAATGCTAGACCTATAAAAACCTAAAAAACCTTAACCTAAAAAACCCAAAGTCGTAAACCCTAAAAACCTAGATAAAACCCTTAAACTAAAACCCTGAACCTAAAAAAATCCTAACCCCAAAATGCTAAAATCTAACCTAAAACCCCAAATCCTAAACCTAAAACCCTAAAAAATCCTAAACTCTAAACCTTAAGAAACCCTAAATCCTATAAAACCGAAAAACCATTCAAAGAACCTACAAAATCCTAACCTCTAAACCCTAAATGATAAAAAATTCGTAAACCTTAAATCTAAAATACACAAAAAAAACCTTAAGCCCTAAATCCTAAACCTTAAAAAACCATAAGAAATACTAAACCTTAAAACCCCTTAAGCACCCAAAACCCCTAAACCTAAAAAAGCATATGCTCTAAACCCTATAAAACCTAAAATCGTATATGTTAAACCCTAAATAACACAAAAGAACCCTAACCCTAAACCATAAACCTATAAAACCATAAAAAACCTTAACCTAAAAAAACCAACGCCCTAAACCATAAAAACCTAGGTAAAAACCTTAACCTAAAACCCTAAATATAAAAAAACCCTAAGCCCTAAACCCTAAACCCTATAACCTTAAACCCTAAATCCTAAACCTAAAGCCCAAAAAAACCCTAAACCCTAAACCTTAAGAAACCCTAAATCCTATGAACCCTAAAATAAACCCTAAAACCCATTTAAAACCCCTACAAACACTAAGCTTTAAACCCTAAATCCTAAAATTCTGTAAACACTAAACCTAAAATACACGAAAAACCCTAAACCCAGAACCTTAAACCCTAAGAAACACTTAACCCTTAAAAACCCCCCAAAACCTCTAAACCTAATAAACTCTAAGCTCTAAACCCTATAAATCCCAAAATCGAATATGCTAAACCCAAAAAAAATAAAACCATAGACACTAAAAATAAAGAAAAAACCCATAACCTAAAACCTAAACCTAAAAACCCCTAAATCCTAAACCTAAAATCCTAAGAAACCCTAAATTTTATGAAACCCTAAATCCTATAAGCCCTAAAATAAACCCTAAAAACCATTTAAAACACATAGAAAAACCTAAACTTTAAACCATAAATCCTAAATTCCCTAAACCCTAAACCTAAAAAACACAAAAAAAAAAAACTAAGCCCTAAACCCTAAACCCTAAAAAACACTTAACCCTTAAAAACCTAAAAAACCAAAAACCCCTAAACGTAAAAAAAAAACTCTAAGTTGTTAACCCTATGAAGCCCTAAATCATATATGCTAAACCATAAAAACACGGAAAAAAAAAACCTAAGCCCTAAACCCAAAGCGTAAAAAATCCTAAAAAACTCAAAGCCCATAATCCTAAAAACCTAGTTAATGCCCTTAACCTAAAACCCTATACCTAAAATATCCCTTTGCCCTAGACCCTAAACACTAACCTAAAACCCTGAATCCTAAACTTAAAAACCTAAGAAACCCTACAACCTAAACCTTAAGAAACCCTAAAAACCATTACAACCCCTATAAAACCCTAAGCTCTAAACCCTAAATCCTAAAAATCTATAAATCCTTAACCTAAAAGACACAAAAAAAAAACTAAGCCCCAAACACTAAGAAACACATAACCCTTAAAACCCCTAAAAACCCATAAACCTAAAAAACTCTACACTCGAAACCCTATAAAGACCTAAATCGTATATGATAAACCTTATAAAACACCAAAAAAAAAAACCCTAAGCCCTAAACCCTAACCCTAAAAAACCCTAACATAAAAAACCTAAAGCCCTAAACCCTAAAATCCAAATAAAAACCCATAACCTAAAAAAACCCTAAGCCCTAAACCCTAAACTAAAACCCTAAATCCTAAAACCTTGACAAACCCTAAATCGTAAGAAACCCTAAATCATATAAACCATAAAATAACCCTAAAAACCATTTAAAACCCCTACAAAACCGTAAGTTCTAAACCCTAAATCCTAAAAATCCATAAACTCTTAACCTAAAAAACACAAAAAAAACCCTAAACCCTAAGAAACACTTAACCGTTAAAACCCCTCAAAAACCAAAAATCCCTAAACCTAAAAAAATATAAGCACTTAACCCTATTAAGCCCTAAATCAAATATGCTAAATCATAAAAATAAAAAAAAAAAAAAAAAGAAAAGAAAAGCATAAGCCCTAAACACTAAACCTATAAAACCTTAACCAAAAAAACTCAAAGCCCTAAATCCTAAAAACCTAGCTAAATCCCTTAACCAAAAACACTAAGCCTAAAAAACCCTAAGCCCTAAACCCTAATCCCGGACCCAAAACCCTGAATCCTAAACCTAAAACCCTAAGAAACATATACCCTAAACCTTAAGAAACCCTAAACCCAATAAACCCTAAAATAAACCCTAAAAACCATTAAAGACCCCTACGAAACCCTAAGCTCTAAACCTTAATCCTAAAAATCCATAAATCCTAAACCTAAAAAAAAAAAAAAAAAAAAAAAACACAAAGCCCTAAACCCTAAACCCTCAAAAACCCTAAGAAAGACTAAACCCTTAAAACCCCTTAAAACCCCTAAACCTAAAAAAAAACTCTAAACTCTAAGCCCTATAAAGCCCTAAATCGTATTTGTGTAACCCGAAAAAATATTCAAAAAAAAACCTTAAACCCTTAACTCAAAACTTATAAAAATGCTAAAAAATCATAACCTAAAAGACCCTAAGCACTAAACCCTAAAACCCTATATAAAACCCTTTACGTAAAAAGAGCCTAAGCCCTAAACTGTAAACCCTGACCTAAAACCCTAAATCCTAAACCTAAAACCCTAAGAAACCCTAAGCCCTAGACCTAAAGAAACCCTAAATTATATAAACCCTAACATAAACCTTAAATTCCATTTAAAACCCTTACCAAACCCTACACTCTAAACTCTAAATCCTAAGAATCTGTAACCCTAAACCTAAAAAAAAAACCTAAGCCCTAAACCATAAACCCTAAAAACCAAAAGAAACACTTCACCCTTAAACACCTTTAAAATCCCAAATACCCCTAAACCTAAAACAATTCTTAGCTCTAAACCCTATAAAGCCCTATATCGTATTTGCAAAATCCTAAAAACCACAAAATAAAAAATCCCTGAGCCATAAACCTTGAACTTATTAAACCCTAAATAACCCTATTAAGAACCCTAACAACCTAGATAACACCCTTAACCTAAATCCCTAAACCTAAAAAAAAACCTAAGCCCTAAGCCCTAAACCCTAAACCCTAATGTAAAACCTTAAATCCTATACCTAAAACACTAAGAAGCCCTAAACACTAGGCTCTAAACCTTCAATCTTAAATAACCGTACACCATAAACCTAAAAAACACAAAAAAACCCAAGCCCTACACCCTATACCCTAAGAAACACTTAGACCTTAAAACCCCTAAAAACCCCAAAAACCTGTAAACATAAAAACTCTAAGCTCTAAACCCTATTAAGCCCTAAATCAAATATGCTAAACCCTGAAAAACACACAAAAAACCCTTAAGCCCTAAACTGTAAACCAATAAAACCCAAAACAAACATAACCCAAAAAACCCAAAGCCCTGAACCATACAAACCTAGGTAAAACCCTTAACCTAAAACCCTAAACCCTAACCTATAACCGAAAATCCTAAACCTAAAACCCTAAACCATAAACCTTAAGAAACCTTAAATCCTATAAACCCTAAAATAAACCCAAAAAACCATTTAAATACAAAACTCTAAGCTCTAAACCCTTAATCCTAAAAATTCATAAACCCTAAACCTAAAAAACACAAAAAAAAAAAAAAAAAAAGCTAAGGCCTAAACCCTAAACCCTGAAACACCCTAAGAAACACTTAACCCAAAAAACCCAAAACCACTAAACCTATAAAACTCTAAGATCTAAAACCTATAAAGACCCAAATCGTATATGCTAAACCCTAAAAACTAAAAAAAAAAAACCCTGAGCCCAAAACCTTCAACCTATAAAACCCTATAAAACCTTAATACAAAAAAAACCAAAGCCCTAAAACCTTAAAACCTAGATAAAACCCTTAACCTAAAATCCTAAACCTCAAAAAACCCTAAACCCTAACCTAAAACCCAAAATCCTAAACCTAAAATTCTAAGAAACCCTAAACCTTAATAAACTCTAAATCCTATAAACACTAAAATAAACCCTAAAAACTATGTGAAACCCTACAAAACCCTAAGACCAAAACCCTATATCCTTAAAAGCCGTAAACACTAAACCTTAAAAACACAAATAACCCTAAGCCCTAAACCCTAAAAAACCCTCCTTGTATTTTGTTGTTTTTTTTATTCATGCTAAGGCCTGGGGGTGTTGCTAAGCCCCTAACCCCCCCAAGGGTCGTTAAAATAAAAAGAAATAAAAAAACCCTTAGAAACACTTAACCCATAAAAACCCTAAAACCCTAAACAAAAAAAACTCTTAACTCCAAACCTTATATAGCCCTAAATCGTCTAAGATAAACCCTAAAAAACAAAAAAAAAAAAAAAAAAAAAAAAAAACCTAAGCCCTAAACCCTAAACCTATAAAACTCATAAAAACCTTAACCTAAAAAACCCAAAGCCCTAAACATTAAAAACCTAGATAAAACCATTAACCTAAAACCCTAAACATTAAAAAACCTAATCCCTAAACCCTAACCTAAAACCCTAAATCCTAAACCTTAAAATCCTAAACCTTAAGAAACCCTAAATCCTATAAACCCTAAAAACCATTTAAAACCCCTACAAAACTCTAAGCTCTAAACCCTAAATCTTAAAAATTTGTAAACCCTAAACCTAAAAATCACAAAAATATCCTAAGACCTAAACCCTAAACCTATAAAACTCTGAAAAACCTTAACTCAAAAAACCATAAAAACCTAGATAAAACCCTTCACCTAAACTCCTAAACCTTAAAAAAACCCTAAGCCCTAAACCCTATAAAGCCCTAAATCGTATATGCTAAATCCTTAAAAACACAAAAATAATCCTAAAGAAACCATAAGCCCTAAACCTTAAACCTATAAAATCCTAATAAACCTTAACCAAAATAACCCAAAGCCCTAAACCCTAGAAACGTAGATAGAAACCTAAACCTAAATGCTAAACCTATAATAGCCCTAAGCCCTAAACCCTAAACACTAACCTAAAACCCTAAATCCTAGACCTAAAGCCCTAAACTTTAAACCTTAAGAAACCCTAAACATAATAAACCCTAAAATTAATCCTAAAACCCATTTAAACCCACAACAAAACTCTAAGCTCAAAATCGTAAATCCTTAAAATCCGTAAACCTTAAACCAAAAAAACAAAAAAAAAAAAAAACTAAAACCTAAGAAATACTTAATCCTTTAAACCCATAAAAAACCCAAAAACCCCTACACCTAAAAAACTCTAAGCACTAAACCATATAAAGCCTAAATCGTATATGCTAAAGCCTAAAAAACACAAAAATACCCTAAGCCCTAAACACTAATCCTATAAAACCCTAAAAAAACTTAACCCAAAAAAACCCAAAGCCCTAAACCATAAAAACCTACATAAAACCGTTGAACAAGAACTCTAAACTAAAAAAAACCCTAAGCCCTAAATCCTAAACCCTAACATAAAACCCTAAATCCTAAACCTAAAACAATAAGAAACCCTAAATCCTACAAACCCAAAAATAAACCCTAAAACCATTTAAAATCCCTATAAAACCCTAAGCTCTAAACCCTTAATCCTAAAAATTTGTAAACCCTAAACCTAAAAACACACAAAAACCCTAGGCTGTAACCGTAAATCTTTATTTAAAAAAAAAACACCTACGAAACACTGAACCCTTAAAACCCTCAAAACCCCTAAACCTAAAAAACTTTAAGTTCTAAACCCTATAAAGCCCTAAATCGTATATATTAAACCCTAAAAAACACATTAAAAACACTCTAAGCCCTAAACCCTAAAGCTTTAAAATCCTAAAAAAACCTTAACCTAAAAAACCCAAAACCCTAAACCTAAACCCTAGAAAAAACCTTGTACCTAAAACCCAAAACCTACAAAACCCCTAAATTCTAAACCTAAAACCCTAAGAAACCCTTAACCTTAAAACTTAAAAAACTCTAAATCCTATAAAACCTAAAATAAACCATAAAACCCATTTAAAACCCTAAGCTCTAAACCCTAAATCCTAAAAATCTGTAACCCTAAACCTAAAAAACACAAAAAAAAAACTTAAGCCATAAACCTTAAACCCTAAAAAACCCTAAGAAACACTTAACCCTTAAAAACCCTAAGACCCCAAAACCTAAACTATGTAAGCTCTAAACTCTATAGATCCCTAAATTGTATGTTCTAAACCTTTGAAAACACAAAAAAAAAAAAAAAAACCTAAGCCCTAAACTCCCTATAAAACCCTAAAAAACCATAACCTAAAAGACACAAAGCCCTAAACCCTAAAAACCAAGATAAGACCCTTAACCTAAAACCCTAAACCTAAAAAAAACCCTAATACCTAAACCCTAACATAAAACCCTAAATCCTAAACCTAAAACCCTAAGAAACCCTAAACCCTAAACCTTAAGAAACCCTAAATCCTATAAACTCTAAAAAACATTCAAAATCCCTACAAAAACCCTAACCTCTAAACCTTAAATCTTAAAGATTCGTAAACCCTAAACCCAAACAATAATAAAAAAATCCTAAGCCCTAAACCCTAAAAACCCTAAGAAACCTTAAACCCTAAACCTTAAGAAACCCAAAATCCTATAAAACCTAAAATAAACCCTAAAAACCATTCAAAACCCCTAAAAAACCCTAAGCTCTAAACCTTAAATCTTAAAGATTCGTAAACCCTAAACCTAAAAAACCCTAAGATAAAGTTAACCCTTAAAAACTCTAAAATTACTAACAAAAACCCCTAAATAAAAAAAAACTCTAAGCTCTAACTCTATAATGCCCTAAATCGTATATGCTAATGCCTAAAAACACAAAAAAAAACTAAGCCCTATACCCTAAACCCTAACCTAAAACCCTAAATCCTAAACCTAAATGCCTAAGAAACCCTAAACCCTAAACCTTAAAAAACCTAAAATCACCCACCCTAAAAACCATTTCAAATCCCTACAAAAACCCAAAACTCTAAACCTTAAATCCTATAAATCTGTATACCCTAAACATAAAAAAGACAAAAAAAAAACCCTAAGCCCTAAACCCCAAACCCTAAGAAACACTTTACCCTTAAAAACCCCCAAAAAAACCCCAACAAAACCCTAAACCTAAAACACTCTAAGCTCTAAACCTTATTAAGCCCTAAATCATATATGCTAAATCCTACAAAACACAAAAAACCCTAACCCCTAAATCCTAAACCTTTAAAACCCTAAAAACCCTAAACATAAAAAACCCAAAGCCCTAAACCCTAAATACCTAAATAAGACCATTAACCTAAAACCCTAAACATTAAAAAGCCCTAAGCCCTAAACCCTAACCTAAAACCCTAAACCTTAAGAAACTCTAAATTGTATAAACCCTGAAAACCATTTAAAACCCCTACAAAACCCTAAGCTCTAAACCCTAAATCTTAAAATTTTTTAAACCCTAAACCAAAAAATCACAAAAATACCCTAAGCCCTAAACCTTAAACCAACAAATCCCTGAAAAACATTAACTTAAAAAATCCTAAAAACCTAGATAAAGCCCTTAACCTAAATACCTAAACCTCAAAAAACCCTAAGCCCTAAATCGTATATGCTAAACCCTTAAAAACAGAAAAAAAATCCTAAAAATACTCTAATCCCTAAACTCTTAACCTAGAAAATCCTATAAACCTTAACCTAAGAAACCCAAAGCGCTAAACCCTAAAAACATAGATAAAAACCTTAACCCAACACCGTAAACCTAAAAAAACCCTAAACATTAACATAAAACCCTAAATCCTAGACCTAAAACCCTAAGAAACCCTAAATCCTACACCTTAGGAACCTTAAATACAATAAAGCCTAATGGCCAATTAAACCCCAACAAAACCCTAAGATCTAAACCGTAAATCCATAAAATTCAGAACCTTAAACCTAAAAAACACAAAAAAAAAAAAACTAAACCTTAAGAAACACTTAATCCTTAAAACCCATAAAATCTCCTCAATCTAAAAAACTTTAAGATCTAAACCATATAAATCCTAAATCATATATGCTAAAGCCTACAAAAAAAAAAAAAAAAAAAAAAAACTAAAACCTAAGAAATACTTAATCCTTTAATCCCATAAAAAACCCAAAAACCCCTAAACCTAAAAAATTCTAAGCACTAAACCATATAAAGCCTAAATCGTATATGCTAAAGCCTAAAAAACACAAAAATACCCTAAGCCCTAAACACTAATCCTATGAAACCCTAAAAAAATTTAACCTAAACAACCCAAAGCCCTAAACCCTAAAAACCTACATAAAACCGTTAAACTAAAACACTAAACTGACAAAAACCCTAAGCCCTAAACCATAATTCCTAAACCTAAAACAATAAGAAACCCATAATCTTACAAACCCAAAAACAACCCTAAAACCATTTAAAACCCCTACGAAACCCCAAGCTCTAAACCCTAAATCCTAAAAATCTGTAAACCCTAAACCTAAAAACACAAAACCCTAGCCTGTAACCCTAAATATTAAAAAAAAAAAAAACCTAAGAAACACTGAACCCTTAAAACTGTAAAAAACCCAAAAACCCCTACACCTGAAAAACTCTAAGTTCTAAACCGTATAAAGCCCTAAATCGCATATATTAAAGCCTAAAAAACATACACAAAAAACCCTAATCCCTAAATCCTAAAGCTTTAAAATCCCAAAAACATTAACCTTAAAACCCAAAGCCCTAAACCTAAACTCCTAGAAAACCTTGCACCTAAAACCTAAAACCTAAAAACCCCTAAATTCTAAACCAAAAAACCTAAGAAACCCTAAACCTGAAAACTTAAGAAACTCTAAATCCAAAAAAACCAACAAAAAACCCTAAAACCAATAAAAAACCCCTAAAAAACCTAACCTCAAAACCCTAAAACACAAAAACTCAGTAACACTAAACCAAAAAAAAACAAAAAAAAACCTAAATCATAAACCTAAAAACCTAAAAAACCTTAATAAAAAAATAACAATTAAAAACCCTAATAACCCAAAACCTAAAATCTGTAAGCTCTAAACCCTATAGAGCCCTAAATTGTATATTCTAAATCATTGAAAACACAAAAAAAAAAACCCTAAGCCCTAAAATCTAAATCTATAAAACCCTAAAAAACCTTAACCAAAAAATCCCAAAGCCCTAATCCCTAAAAACCAAGATAAGACCCTTAACCTAAAACCCTAAACCTAAAAAAAACCTAATACCTAAACCCTAACCTAAAACCCAAAATCCTAACCCTAAACCTTAAGAAACTCTAAATCCTATAAACCCTAAAATAAACCCTAAAAACCATTCAAAACCCTAAGTTCTAAACCTTAAATCTTAAAGATTCATAAACCTTAAACCTAAAAAATACAAAAAAATCCTAAGCCCGAAACCCTAAGAAACCTTAAACCCTAAATGTTAAGAAACCTAAAATCCTATAAATCCTAAAATAAACGCTAAAAACCATTCAAAACCCCTACAAAACCCTAAGTTCTAAACCTTAAATCTTAATGATTCGTAAACCCTAAACATAAATAACACAAAAAAAATTCCTAAGCCCTAAACCCTAAAAAACTCTAAGAAAAAGTTAACCCTTAAAAACTCTAAATAAACCAAAAACCCCTAACCAAAATCCTCTAAGCTCTAACCCTATAAATCTCTAAATAGTATATGCTAAACCCTAAAAACACAAAAGAACCCAAAGCCCTCAACCCTAAACCCCAACCTAAAACCTTAAATCCTAAACCTAAAACCCTAAAAAACCCTAAACCCTAAACCTTAAGAAACCCTAAATCTTATATACCCTAAAAATACCATAAAGCCCATTTAAAATCCCTAAAAAACCGAACGCTCTAAACCTTAAATCATAAAAACTGTGAAACCCTACACCTAAAAAAGACAAAAAATCCTAAGCCCTAAACCCCAAAACCTAAGAAACACTTAACCCTTAAAAACCCAAAAAAAACCCTAAACCTAAAAAACTCTAAACTCTAAACCTTATTAAGCCCTAAATCATATATGCTAAATCCTACAAAACACAAAAAAACCCAAAGCCCTAAACCCTAAACATTTAAAACCCTAAAAAACCTAAACCTAAAAATCCCAAATCCCTAAACCCTAAAAACCAAGATAAGACCATTAACCTAAAACCCTAAACATTAAAAACACCAAAGCCCTAAATCCTTAACCCTAACCTAAAACCCTAAATCCTAAACCTAAAACCCTAAACCTTAAGAAACCCCAAATCCTATAAACCATAAAATAATCCCTAAAAACCATTTGAAAGACATACCAAACCCTAAGCTCTAAACCCTAAATCTTAAAAACAAGTAAACCATAAACCTAAAAATCACAAATATACCCAAAGCCCTAAAAACTAAAACCTACAAAACCCAGAAAAACCTAAACTTAGAAAAAAACCCTAAAAACCTAGATAAAATCCTTAACCTAAATTCCTAAACCTAAAACAACCCTATGCCCTAAACCCCTATAAAGCCCTAAATTGTATATGCTAAACCCTAAAAAACACAAAAAAAAAACTCCTAATAAAACCCCAAGCCCTAAACCATAAACCTATCAAATCCTAATAAACCTTAACCTAAAAAACCCAAAGCGCTAAACCCTAAAAACGTAGATAAAAACCTTAACCCAAAACCCTAAACCTAAAAAATTCCTAAACCCTAAATAGTAACCTAAAATCCTAAATCCTAGACCTAAAACCATAAGAAACCCTAAACTTTAAGAACCCTAAGTATAATAAACCCTAAAAACCATTTAAACACCAACAAAACCCACCTTAAACCTAATAAATCCAAAAAAAACTAAACCCTAAGAAACACTTAATCCTTAAAACCCATAAAAACCCCTAAATCTAAAAAACTCTAAGCTCTAAACCACATAAATCCTAAAGCGTATATGCTAAAGCCTAAAAAACACAAAATAAAAACCCTAAGCCCTAAGCCCTAAACCTATACAACCCTAAAAAGACTTAACCTAGAAATCCCAAAGCCCTAAACCCTAAAAACCTACATAAAATCGTTAAACTAAAACTCTAAATTGAAAAAAACCCTAAGCCCAAAGCCCTAAACCCTAACCTAAAACCCTAAATCCTAAACCTAAAACCATAAGAAACCCTAAATCCTACAAACCCAAAAATATACCCTAAAACCATTTAAAACCCCTACAAAACCCTAACCTCTAAACCCTAAATCCTAAAAATCTATAAACCCTAAAACTGAAAACACACAAAAACCCTAGGCTATAACCTTAAATCTTAAAAAACCCTAAGAAACACTTAAAACCCTAAAAAACCCAAATACCCCAAAACTTAAAAACTCTAAGCTCTAAACCCTATAAAGCCCTAAATCGTATATGCTAATCCCTAAAAAACATACAAAAAAACCCTAAGCCCTAAACCCTAAATCTATAAAATCCTAAAAATCATTAACCTAAAAAACCCAAAGCCCTAAACCTAAAACCCTTGAAAAAACACTATACCTAAAACCCAAAACCTAAAACCCCCCTAAATTCTAAACCTAAAACCCTAAGAAACCCTAAACCTTAAACCTTAAGAAACCCTAAATCCTATAAACCCTAAAATAAGCCCAAAAACCCCTACAAAACTCTTAGCTCTAAACCCTAAATCATAAAAATCCATAACGCTAAACCTAAAAAACACAAAAAAAGCCTAGGCCGTAAACCCTAAACCCTAAGAAACACTTAACCGTCAACCCTAAAAACCCTAAACCCCCAAACCTAATATCTCTAAGATCTAAACCTTATAAAGCCCTAAATTTTATATTCTAAACCTTTTAAAACACAAAGAAACCCAAAATCCTAAACTCTTAAGCTATAAAACCTTAAAAAACTTTAACCTAAAAAATCTAGAGACCTAAACCCTAAAAACCTAGATAAGAAGCTTAACCTAAAACCCTAAACCTAAAAAAAAACCTAATACCTAAATCTCAAACCCTAACCTAAAACTCTAAATCTTAAACCTGAAACCCTAAGAAACCCTAAACCCTAAATCCTAAACCCTAAACCTTAAGAAACTCTAAACTCTATAAACCCTAAAAACCATTCAAAACCCTTAAAAACCCTAAGCTCTAAACCTTCAATCTTAAAAATTCGAAAACCTTAAACCTAAAAAAAACCAAAAAATCTTAAGCTCTAAACGCTAAACCGTAAACCTTAAGAAACCCAAGATCTTATAAACCCTAAAATAAATGCTAGAAACCATTCAAAACCCCTACAAAACTCCATGCTCTAAACCCTATAAAGCCCTAAATCGTATATGCTAAACCCTAAGAAACACAAAAAGATCCTAAGGCCTAAACTCTAAACCTATAAAACCCTAAAATAACCTTAACCTATAAAACCCAAAGCCCTAAATCCTAAATACCTAGACAAAACCCTTTACCAAAAACCCTAAACATAAAAAATCCCTAAACCTAAACCGTAAACCCTAGCCTAAAACCCTAAATTGAAAACCTAAAACACTAAGAAACTGTAAACCCTAAACATTAAGAAACTCTAAATCCTATAAACCCCAAAATAAACCCTAAAACCATTTAAAAACCCCTAAGCTCTAAATACTAAAAATATGTAAACTCTATACCTAAAAAACACAAAAAAAAAAAAACCCTAAGCCCTAAACCTTACACACTAAAAAATCCTAAGAAACACTTAACCCTTAAAAGCCTTAAAAATTGAAAAACCCCTATACCTAAAAACTCTAAGCTCTAAACCCTATAAAGCACTAAATCGTATATGCTAAACCCTAAAAAACACAAAAAAAAAAACCCTAAGCACTAAAACCTATACCTATAAAAACCCTAAAAACCCTAAATCTAAAAAGCCCAAAGCCCAAAACCGTAAAAACCTAGATAGAACCCATAATCTAAAACCCTAAACCTTAAAAAACCGTAAGCCCTAAACCCTAAACCCTAAACCCTAACCTAAAACCGTAAATCCTAAACCTAAAACCATATGAAACCCTAAACTTTAAGAAACTCTATATACAATAAATATAAAATACACCCTAAAAATCATTTAAAATGCCTAACATCTCTATACCTTAAAAAAACCTAAGCCCTAAACCATAAACCCTAAGAAACACTTAACCCTTAAAAACCCTAAAAAGCAAAAAAAAAAAAAAAAAAAAAAAAAACCTAATTCTAAAAATCTCAAAGCTCTAAACTCTATATCTTTTATTTTAAACCTTAAAAAACACAAAAAAATCCCTAAGCCCTAAATCCTAAACCTATAAAACCCTAAAAATCCATAATCTAAAACACACAAAGCCCTAAACCCTAAAAACCTAGATAAAACCCTTAACCTAAAATCACAAACCTAAAATAACCATAAGCCCTAAACCCTAACCTAAAGCCATACATCCGAAACCTACAACCCTAAGAAACCCTAATCCTTAAACCTTATAAACTCTTAAATAAACCCTAAAATCCCTACAAAAACCCTGAGCTCTAAACACTAAATCCTAAAAATAGGTAAACCCTATACCTATAAAACATAAAAAAAAAAAAACATAAGCCCTAAACCCTAAACCCTAAAAAACCCTAAGAGATACTTAACCCTTAAAAGCCTTAAAAATTGAAAAACCCCTATACCTAAAAACTCTATGCTCTAAACCCTATAAAGCCCTAAATCCTATATGCTAAACCCTAAAAAACCAACAAAAACCCCTAAGAACTAAACCATAAAAAAATCGTAACGCAAAAATCCCAAAGCCCTAAACCTAAAACCCTACATAAAACCCTTAACCTAAAACCCTACATAAAATCCTTAAACTAAAACCCTAAGAAATACTAAACCTTAAAACATAAGAAACCCTAAATCCTAAAAATAAACCCTAAAACCCATTTAAAACCCCTACAAAACCCTAATCTCTAAACCTTAAATCCAAAAACTATGTAACCCTAAACCAAAAAACCACAAAAAACCCTAAACCATAAACCCTAGACCTTTTAAAACTCTAAGAAACTCTTAAACCATAAAAACCCTAAAAAACCCAAAAACCCTAAAATAGTATAAGCTCTAAACCCTATAATGCCCTAAATTGTATATGCAAAATCCTAAAAAACACAAACAAACCTAAGCCCTAAACCCTAAACCTATAAAACCCTTAAAAACCTTAACTTAAGAAACCCCAAAAACCTAGATAAAACCCTTATCCTAAATCCCTAAATTTCAAAAAACCCTAAGCCCTAAACCATAAACCCTAACCCTAACCGTAAATCCTAATCTTAAAACCCTAAGAAACCCTAAACCATAAACCTTTAGAAACCCTACATCCTATAATCCCTTAAAGATCCCTAAAAACTATTTAAACCCCCTACAAACCCTAAGCTCTAAACCTTAAATCCTAAAAATCTATAAACCCTAAACCAAAAAAACACAAAAAAAACCAAAGCCTAAACCCTAAGCCCTAAAAAACCCTAAGAAACGTTTAGCCCTTAAAACCCCAAAAACCCCTAAACCTAAAAACCTCTAAGCTCTAAAACATATAAAGCCCCAAATCGTATATGCTAAAACCCTAAGAAACCCTAAATCATAATAATCCCTAAATCCTATAAACCTTAAAATAATCCATAAAACCATGTAAAATCCCTACAAAACCCTAAGATCTTAACCCTAAATCCTAAAAATCTGTGAACCCTAAACCTAAAAAACACAAAAATAAAAATGCTAGACCCTAAACCCTAAAAAATCCTAAGAAACACTTTAACCTTAAAAACCCTACAAAACACTAAAAAAAACCCAAAACCCCTAAAAAACTCCAAACTCTAAACCCTATCAAGCACTAAATAGTATCTGCTTAACCCTAAAACACAATAAAAAAAATCCTAAGCCCTAAACCCTAAAACTGTAAAAAACCTAACCTAAAATACCCTAATCCCTAAATCATAATAACTAGATAAAACCCATAACCTAAAACCCTAAACTTAAAAAAAATCCCTAAACCCTAAACCCTAACCTAAAACCCTATATATCTTAAACCTAAAACCCTAAGAAACCCTTAACCCTAAACCTTAAGAAACCCTTAACCCTAAACCTTAAGAAACCCTAAGTCCTATAAACCCTAAAATAAACACTAAAAATCATTTAAAACCCTTACAAAACCCTAATCTCTTGACCACATATCCTTAAACTCCGTAAACCCAAAACCTAAAAAGCACAAACAAAAAAAACCCTAAACCCTATAAAACCCTAAGAAACTCAAAAACCCCTAAACCTAAAAAACTCAAAAACCCCTAAACCTAAAAAACTCTAAGCTCTAAACCCTATAAAGTCTTAAATCGTATCTACTAAAGCCTAAAAAACACAATATAACCCTAAGCCCTAAACCCTAAACCTATAAGACCCTAAAAACCTTAACCTAAAAACCCCAAAGCCCTAAATGCTATAAAACTAGATAAACCCTTAACCTAAAAAAACCCAAAGCCCTAAACTCTAAACCCTTAAATAAATCCATAAATCCTAAAACTAAAGCCCTAAGAAACCCTAAATCTTAAGAATCCCCAAATAATATCAACCCTACAAAACACTAAGATCTAAATCCTAAATCCTAACAGTCTGTAAACCAAAACCTAAAAACACACAAAAAAACACTAAGCCCTTAACCAAAAACCCTAAAAAACCCTAAGAAACACTTAACCCTTAAAAGTCCTAAATAATACAAAAAAAAAACCCCAAACCTAAAAAACTCTAAGCTCTAAACCCTATAAAGCCCTAAATACTATATGCTAAACCCTAAAAAAACTCAAAAAAACCCTAATCCCTAAACCCTAAACCTATAAAATCCTAAAAACCTTTAACCTAAAAATCCCAAAGCCCTAAACCCTAAAAACATAGATAAAACCCTTAACCTAATATCCTAAACCTAAAAAAAGCCTAAGCCCTAAACCCTAACCTAAAACCCTAATCTTAAACCTAAAACTCTAAGAAACCCCAAACCCTAAACCTTAAGAAACCTTAAATCCTATAATCCCGAAAATACACCGTAAAAATTATATAAACCCAGACAAAACGCTAAGTTCTAAACCCTAAATCCTAAAAACCCATAAACCCTAAGCCTAAAAACACAAAAAATCTAAGCCCTAAACCCTAAAAAACCCTTAAAAAACCCAAAAATCGCTATATCTAAAAAACTCTAAGTTCTAAACACTATCAAGCCCAAAATCATATATGCTAAACCCTAAAAAACACAAAGAAGAACCTAAGCCCTAAACTTAAAACCTATAAACCCTAAAAAACCCAAAGCCCTAAACCCTACAATCCAAGATAATACTCGTAACATAAGACCCTAAAACTAAAAAAAAAACCCTAAGCCCTAATCCCTAAACCGTAACCCAAAACCCTAAATCCTAAACCTCAAACCCTAAGAAATCTTAAACCCTAAAATCCCTAAAAAAATCCTATAAACTCTTAAATAAACCATAAAACTCATTAAAAAACCCTACGAAACCCTAAGCTCTAAACCCTAAATTCTAAAAATTTGTAACCCTCAAACTAAAAACCAAAAAAACCCTAAGCTCTAAGCCTTAAACCCTAAAAAAATCCTAATAAACACTTAACCCTTAAAAACCCAAAAACCCTTAAAGGTAAAAAATTCTAAGCTCTAAACCCTATAATGCCCTAAATTGTATATGCTAAATCCTAAAGAACACAAAAAATCCTAAACCCTGCAAAACCATAACATTAAAGACCCTAAAAACCTAGATAAACCCCTTAAGCTAAATCCCTAAACCTAAAAAACCCAAAGCCCTAAGCCCTAAGCCCTAAGCCTTAACCTAAAACCCTAAATCCTAAACCTAAAACCGTAAACCCTAAAACTTAAGAAATCCTAAATCCTATAAACCCTAAATAAACCCTAAAACACATTTAAAAACCTAACAAAACCCTAAGCTCTAAACATTAAATCCTAAAAATTCGTAAACCCAAAACCTAAAAAACACAAAAAACCCAAAGCCCTAAACCATAAACCCTTAAAACCCCCAAGAAACACTTGACCTTTACAAACACTAAAAACCCCAAAACCCCCCAAAAACCCATAAACCTAAACTCTATGCTCTAAACCCTATAAAACCCAAAATCGTATATGCTAAACCCTAAACACACACAAAAAAAAAAAAGAAAACCTAAGCCCAAAACCATAAATCTGTAAAACCCTAAAAACATTTAATATAAGGAAACCAAAGTCGTAAACTCTAAAAACTTAGATAAAACCCTTAACCTAAAACCCTAAACCTAAAAAATCCTAAGCCCTAAACCCAAATTCCTAACCTGAAACCCTAAATCCTAAACCTAAAACCCTAAGAAACCCTAAACCTTAAAGCACACTAAATCCTATAAGACCTAAAAACCATTTAAAACCCCAACAAAACCCTAAGATCTAAACCGTAAATCCTAAAAATCCATAAATCCTAAACCAAAAAAACACACAAAAAAAAAAAAAAAAAACCTATGTCCTAATCCCTAAACCCTCAAAAACCCTAAGAAACATTTTAAGTCTTAAAAACCCTTAAAACCCAAAAACCCCCAAAACTAAAAATTATATACTCTAAACCTTACTAAGTCCAAAATCGTATATGCTAAACCCTAAAAAGCACAAAAAAAAAAACCCTAAGCCCTAAACCCAAAGCCTATAAAACCCAAAAAAACCCAAAGTCCTAAACCCTAAAAACCTATATAAAATCCTTACCCTAAAACCATAAGACTTAAATCTTAAACCATAACCTAAAATCCTAAATCCTAAACATAAAACCCTAAGAAACCCAAAACCCTAAACCTTAAGAAACCCTAAATCCTATAAACCCTAAAATCAACCCTAAAAACCATATATAACCACCAAGAAATCCTAAACCCTAAGAAACCCTAAATCCTAAAAAATCCTTAACCTAAAAAACCCAAAGCCCTAAACATTAAAAACCTAGATAAGATCATTAACCTAAAACCCTAAACATTAAAAAAACCTAAACCCTAAACCCTAACCTAAAACCCTAAATCCTAAACCTAAAACCCTAAACCTTAAGAAACCCTAAAATAAACACTAAAAACCAACTAAAACCCCTACAAAACCCTAAGCTCTTAACCTTAAATCTTAAAAATTTGTACACCATAAACCTAAAAATCACAAAAATACCATAATCCCTAAACCCTAAACCTATAAAACCCTGAAAAACCTTAACTTAAAAACCCTAAAAACCTAGATAAAACCATTAACCAAAATTCCTAAACCTAAAATAACCCTAAGCCCTAAATCGTATATGCTAAACCCCAAAAAACACAAAGAAAAATCCTAAAGAAACCCTAAACCCTAAACCTATAAAATCCTAATAAACCTTAACCTAAAAAACCCAAAGTCCTAATAAACCCTAAAAACGTAAATAAAAAGCTTAACCCAAAACCCTAAACATAAAAAAACCCTAAGCCCTAAACCCTAAACACTAACCTAAAGCCCTAAATCCAAGACTTAAAACCCTAAGAAACCCTAAACCCTAAACCTTAAGAAACCCTAAACACAATAAAACCTAAAATAAACCCTAAACACCATTTAGACCCCAACAAAACCCGTAGCTCTAAACCGTAAATCCTTAAAATCCGTAAACCATAAATCAAAAAACCTAAACCCTAAGAAACACATAATCCTTAAAACCCATAAAAAAAACCCAAAAAACCCTACACCAAAAAAACTCTAAGCTCTAAACCATATAAAGCCTAAAGAGTATATGCTAAAGCCTAAAATACACATAACAAAAACAAACCTAAGCCCTAAACACTAATCATATAAAACCCTAAAAAAACTAACCTGAAAAACCCAAAGCCCTAAACCCTAAAAACATTCATAAAACCATTAAACTAAAACTCTAAACTCAAAAAAATCCTAAGCCCTAAACCCTAAACCCTAACCTCAAACCCTAAATCCTAAACCTAAAACCATAAGAAACCTTCAATCCTACAAACCCAAAAATAAACCCTAAAACCATTTAAAACCCCTAAAAAACCCTAAGCTCTATACCCTAAATCCTAAAAATCTGTAAACCATAAGCCTAAAAACACATAGAAACCCTACGCTGTAACCCTAAATCTTAAAAACCCTAAGACACATTGAACCCTTAAAACCCTAAAAAACCAAAAAACCCCTAAACCTAAAAAACTCTAATTACTAAACCCTATAAAGACCTAAATCGTATATATTAAAACCTAAAAAAGATACACAAAAAAACCCTAATCCCTAAATCCTAAATCTTTAAAATTCTAAAAAAACCTTAACCTAAAAAACCCAAAGCCCTAAACTTAAACCCTAGAGAAAACCTTGTATTTAAAACCCAAAAGAACCCCTAAATTCTAAACCTAAAACTCTAAGAAAGCCTTAACCTTAAAACTTAAGAAACCCTAAATCCTATAAACCCTAAAATAAAACCTAAAATCCATTTAGAGCCCCTAAAATCCCTAAGCTCTAATCCCTAAATCCTAAGAATCCGTAACCCTAAACCTAAAAAACACAAAAAATGTAAGCCATAAACCCTAAACCCTAAAACACCCTAAGAAACACTTAACTCCTAAATACCCTAAAAACCCTATCACCCCCAAACCTAAAATCTCTAAGCTCTAAACCCTATAGAGCCCTAAATTGTATATTCTAAACCTTTGAAAACACAAACAAAAACCTAAGCCCTAAACTCTAAAACTAGAAAACCCTAAAAATTCCTAACTTAAAAAACCCAAAGTCGTAAACCCTAAAAACAGAGATAAGACCCTTAACCTAAAACCCTAAACCTAAAAAAAACCTAATACCTAAAACCCTAAATCCTAAACCTTAAGAAACCCTAAATCCTGTAAACCCTAAAATAAACCCTAAATCCTATAAACCCTAAAATAAACCCTAAAAACCATTCAAAACCCCTACAAAACCCTAGGCTCTAAACCTTAAATCTTCAAGATTCGTAAACACTAAACCTAAAAAACACTAAAAAAATCCTAAGACGTAAACCCTAAAAACCCTAAGAAACCCTAAACCCTAAACCTGAAGAAACCTTAAATCTTATAAACCCTAAAAAAACCTAAAACCATTTAAAATCCCTACAAAACACAAAGCTCTAAACCTTAAATCCTAAAAATCTATAAACCCTAAACCTAAAAACACACAAAAACCCTAGGTTATAACCCTAAATCTTAAAGAAAACCCTAAGAAACACTGAACCCTTAAAACCCAAAAACCCCTAAACCTAAAAAATTCTAAGTTCTAAACACTATAAAGCCCTAAATCGTATATATTAAACCCTAAAAAAGATACACAAAAAAACCCTATGCCCTAAATCCTAAATCTTTAAAATTCTAAAATAACCTTAACCTAAAAAACCCAAAGCCCTAAACCTAAACCCTAGAAAAAACCTTTATTTAAAACCCAAAATCTAAAAAACCCCTAAATTCTAAACCTAAAACCCTAAGAAAGCCTTAACCTTAAAACTTAAGAAACCCTAAATCCTATAAACCCTAAAAACCCTAAGCCATAAACCTTAATCCCAAAAAAAACCTTAAGAAACACTTAACCTTAAAAAACCCTAAAAACCCTAAAATCCCCAGACCTAAAATCTCTAAGCACCAAACCCTATAGAGCCCTAAATTGTATATACTAAACCTTTAAAAACACACACAAAAAAAAAACCTAAACCCTAAACTCTAAAACTATAAAACCCTAAAAAACCTTAACCTTAAAATCCCAAAGCCCTAAACCCTAAAAATCAAGATAAGACCTTTAACCTAAAACCCTAAACCTAAGAAAAACCTAATACATAAACCCTAAACCCTAACCTAAAATGCTAAATCGTAAACCTAAAACCCAAAGAAACCCTAAACCCTAAACCTTAAGAAACCCTAAATCCTATAAACCCTAAAATAAACCCTAAAAACCATTCAAAACCCCTACAAAACCATAACCTCTAAACCATAAATCTTAAAGATTCGTAAACCCTAAACTTAAAAAACACTAATAACCATTTAAAATCTTTACGAAACACAAAGCTCTAAACCATAAATCCTAAAAATTCGTAAACCCTAAACCGAAAAAAAGATAAAAAAACACCTTAAGCCCTAAACCCCAAACCCTAAGAAACACTTAACCTTTAAAAACCCAAAAAAACCCTAAACCTAAAAAGCCCTAAGCCCTAAACCCTAAACCTTTAAAACCCTAAAAAACCTAAACCTAAAAAAACCAAAGCCCTAAACCCTAAAAACCTAGATAAGACCATTAACCTAAAACCTTAAACATTAAAAAAACCTAAGCCCTAAACCCTAAACCCTAACTTAAAACCCTAAATCCTAAACCTAAAACCCTCAACCCTAAACCTTAAGAAATCCTCAACATATAAGCACTAAAATAAATGTTAAAAACCACTTAAAACTCCAACAAAACCCTAAGCTCTAAACCCTAAATCTTAAAAATTTGTAAACCTAAATCTAAAAATCAGAAAAAATACCCTAAACCTATAAAACTCTGAAAAAATTGTAGCTAAAAAAACCCTAAAAACCTAGATAAACCATTAACCTAAATCCCTAAACCTAAAAAAAGCCCTCAGCCCTAAACCCTATAAAGTCCTAAATCGTTTATGCTAAACCCTAAAAAACAAAAAATAAAAATCCGAAAGAAATCCTAATCCCTAAAACCTTAACCGAAAAAATTCTAATAAACCTTAGCCTAAAAAATCCCAAAGCGCTAAACCCTAAAAACATAGATAAAAACCTTCACCCAAAACCCTAAACCTAAAAATACCCTAAGCCCTAAACCCTAAAAACTAACCTAAAACCATAAATACTAGACCTAAAACCCTAAGAAACCCTAAACCCTACATCTTAAGAAACCCTAAATACAATAAACCCTAAAAACCATTTAAACCCCAACAAAACCCTATGCTGTAAAACATAAATCCTTAAAATATTTAAACCTTAAACCTAAAAAACATTGAAAAAAAAAATACTAAACCCTAAGAAACACTTAATCCTTAAAACCCATAAAAACCCCAGAAACCCCTAAACCTAAAAAACTCTATGCTCTAAACCATATAAAGACTAAATCGTATATGCTAAAGCCTGAAAAACACAAAAAAAAAAATCTCTAAGCCCTAAACACTAAACCTATAAAACCATAAAACAAACTTAATCTCAAAAACCCAAAGCCCTAAACTCAAAAAACATACATAAAACCGTAAAACTAAAACTCTAAATGGAAAAAAACCCTACACCCTAAACCATAACCTAAAACCCAAAATCCTAAACCTAAAACCATAAGAAACCCTAAATCCTACAAACCCAAAAATATACCCTAAAACCATTTAAAACCCCTGCAATACCCTAACCTCTAAACCCTAAATCCTAAATATCTATAACCCTAAACCTAAAAAACACAAAAAAAACCTATGCCATAAACCCTAAACCCTAAAGAACCCTAAGAAACACTTAACCCTCAACCATAAAACCCCTAAAACCCCCAAACCTAAAATCTCTCAGATCTAAATCCTATAAACCCTATGCCCTAAACATTAAACACTAAAAAAGCCCTTGTCCCTAAACCTTAAATACTAAAAAAACCCTAGCCTGAAACCTTAAACACTAAAACAAACCCTTAGAAACACTTAACCATGAAAAACCCAAAACCTCTAAACCTAAAAAAAAACTCTAAGCTCTAATCCATATTATGCCCTAAATCGTATATGCTAAACCATAAAAAATTCAAGAAAAACCCTAAGCCTTAAACCCTAGACCTATAAAACCCTAAAAAACCTAAACCTAAAAAACCCAAACCTTTATCCTAAACCTAAAACCCTATGAAACCCTAAACCCTAAACATTAAGAAGTCTGAATCATATAAAACCTAAAATGAACCCTAAAATCTATTTAAAATCCCTAAAAATCCTAAGCTCTAGACCCTAAATCCTAAAAATCCGTAAAGCCTAAACCTATAAAACACAAAAAACTTTAAGCCCTAATTCTAAACACCCTAAGAAACACTTAACCCCTACACACCCTAAAACCCCCAAAAACCCCTAAACCTAAAAAAACTCTAAGCTCTGAACCCTATTAAGCCCTAAATCGTATATGCTAAACCCTAAAAAAGTCCAAGAAAACCCCTATGCCCTAAACCTATAAAACCATAAAAAAGCTAAGCCTAAAAAACATTTATCCAAAACCTAAAAGCCTAAGAAACTCTAAACTGTAAACCATAAGAAACCCTAAATCTTATAAAACCTAAAAGGAACCCTAAAATCCATTTAAAACCCTTACAAATTCCTAAGCTCTAAATCTTAAATCCTAAAAATCTGTAAACCCTAAACCTAAAAAACACAAAAAAAAATAAAATCAAAGCCCTAAATTCAATAAACCCTAAGAAACACTACACACCCTAAAAAATCCAAAGCCCCCTAAACCTAAAAAACACCAAGCTCTAAACCCAATAAAGCCCTAAATTGTATATGCTAAACCCTAAGAAACACAAAAAGGCCCTAAGCCCTAAACTCTAAACCTATAAAACCCTAAAAAACCATAACTTAAATAACCCAAAGACCTAAACCCTAAAAACCTAGATAAAACCCTTAACCTAAAACCTTAAACATAAAATATCCTGAAACCCTAAACCGTAAACGCTAACCTAAAACCCTAAATCATAAACCTAAAATGCTAAGAAACCGTAAACCCTAAACATTAAAAAACTCTAAATCCTATAAACCCCAAAATAAACCCTAAAACCCTACAATACCCTAACCTCTAAATCCTAAATCCTAAAAATATGTAAACTCTATACCTATAAAACCCAAAAAAAAAAAAAAAAACCCTAAACCCTAAACCTATAAAACCCTAAAAAACATTAATCTAAAAAACCCAAAGCCCTAAACCCTAAAAACCTAGATGAAACCCTTAACCTAAAATCCCAAACCTAAAATAACTATAAGCCCTAAACCCTAACCTCAATCCATTAATTCTAAACCATAAACCCTAAGAAACACTTAACCCTTAAAAACCCTAAAAAACACAAAAAACCCAAAACCTAAAAAACTCTAAACTCTAAACTCAATAAAGCAGTAAATGTTATATTTTAAACCATAAAGAACACAAAAAATCCCTAAACCCTAAACCTATAAAACCCTAAAAAACATTAATCTAAAAAACCTAAAGCCCTAAACCCTAAAAACCTAGATGAAACCCTTAACCTAAAATCTCAAACCTAAAATAACCATAAGCCCTAAACCCTAAATTAAATCCATAAATCCTAAACCTACAACCCTAAGAAACCCTAAACCCTAAACCTTAAGAAACCTTAAACCTTATAAACTCTAAAATA
Source organism: Solanum pinnatisectum (assembly GCA_035578085.1). NCBI lineage: Eukaryota > Viridiplantae > Streptophyta > Magnoliopsida > Solanales > Solanaceae > Solanum > Solanum pinnatisectum. The sequence continues at coordinate 30,233 of JAWPEI010000124.1, forward strand.
AACCCTAAAAACCATTAAATACCCCTACAAAACCCTAAGCTCTAAACCCTAAATCCTAAAAATAGGTAAACTCTGAACCTAAAAAGCATAAAACTATAAGCCCTAAACCCTAAAAAATCCTAAGAGATACTTAACCCATAAAAGCCTTAAAAATTGAAAAACCCCTAAACCTAAAATACTCTAAGCTCTAAACCCTATAAAGCCATAAATCCTATATACTAAACCCTAAAAAACCACAGAAAAAACCCTAAGAAACACTTAAACCATAAAAACCATAAAAAAAAACCCCTAAAACCCCCTAAACCCAAAATAGTATAAGCTCTAAACCCTATAGATCCCTAAATAGTATATGTAAAATCCTAAAAATCACAAAGAATCCCTAAGCCCTAAGCCCTAAACCTATAAAATCCTGAAAAACTGTAACTTAAGAAACCCTAAAAACCTATATAAAAGCATTATCCTAAATCCCTGAACGTAAAAAAAAAAAAAAAAAAAACCCTAAGCCCTAAACCCTAACCTAAAACCATAAAATCCTAATCCTAAACCCCTAAGAAACCCTAAACCCTAAACCTTTAGAAACCCTACATCCTATAATACCTTAAAAAATCCTAAAAACCATTTAAAACCCTAAGCTCTAAACCTTAAATCATAAAAATCTATAAACCCTTAACCTAAAAAACACAAAAAAATAAAAATAAAAATAACTAAGCCCTACATCCTAAACCCTAAGAAACACATAACTCTTAAAACCCCAAAAACCCCTAAACCTAAAAAAACTCTAAGCTCTAAAACCTATAAAGCCCCAAATCATATATGCTAAAACCCTAAGAAACCCTAAATCCTATAAACATTAAAATAAGCCCTAAAACCATTTAATACCACTACAAAACCCTAAGCTCTTAACCCTAAATCGTAAAAATTAGTGAATCCTAAACCTAAAAAACACAAAAAACACCAAGCCGTAAACCCTAAAAAATCCTAAGAAACACTTAAACCTTAAAACCCTACAAAACACTAAAAAACTAAAAACCCCTAAAAGCACTCCAAGCTTTAAACCCCATGAAGCCCTAAATCGTATATGCTAAACCCTAAAACACAAGCAAAAAAACCCTAAAAACCTCAACCGAAACCACCCTAAGCCTTAAAACCTAATAACTAGATAAAACCCATAACCTAAACCCTAAACCTAAAAAATCCCTATGTCCTAAACCCTAAACCATAACATAAAACCCTATATCTTAAACCTAAAACCCTTAACCCTAAACCTTAAGAAACCTTAAATCTAATAAACCCTAAAATAAACACTAAAAACCATTTAAAACCCCTACAAAACCCCAATGTCTTAACCACAAATCTTTAAAGTCCGTAAACCCAAAACCTAAAAAACCCAAAAAAAAACCCTAAACCCTAATCCCTAAACCTTAAGAAACACTTAACCCTTAAAACCCTAAAAAAAATCCAAAAACCCTTAACCCTAAAAAACTCTCTGCTCTAAACCTTAAATCTTAAAGATTTGTAAACGCTAAACCTAAAAAACACTAAAAAGAAATCCTAAGCCCTAACCCCTAAAAAACCCCTAATAACCATTTAAAATCCCTACAAAACACAAAGCTATAAACCTTAAATCATAAAAATTCGTAAACCCTAAACCTAAAAAAGACAAAAAAAACCCTAAGCCCTAAACCCCAAACCCTAAGAAACACTTAACTGTTAAAAACCCAAAAACACCCTAAACCTAAAAAACCCTAAGCCCTAAACCCTAAGCCTTTAAAACCCAAAAAAAACTAAACTTAAAAAAACCAAAGCCCAAAACCCAAAAAACCTAGATAAGACCATTAACCTAAAACCCTAAACATTAAAAAAACCTAAGCCCTAAACCCTAACCCCTAACTTAAAACCCTATATCCTAAACCTAAAACCCTAAACCCTAAACCTTAAGAAACCCTAAATCATATAAACCCTAAAATAAATCCTAAAAACCATTCAAAACCCCTACAAAACCCTAAGCTCTAAACCCTAAATCTTAAATATATGTAAACCTAATCTTAAAAATAAGAAAAAAATACCCCAAACCTATAAAACTTTGAAAAACCTTAACTTAAAAAACCCAAAAAACCTAGATAAAACCCTTAACCTAAGTCCCTAAACCTAAAAAAAAACCATAAGCCCTAAACCCTATAAAGCCCTAAATCGTATATGCTAAACCCGAAAAAATACAAAAAAAAAAATCCTAAAAAAAACACTAATCCCTAAACCCTTAACGTATAAAATTCTAATAAACCTTAACCTAAAAAACCCAAAGAGCTAAACCCTAAAAACATAGATAAAAACCTTAACCCAAAACCCGAAACCTCAAAAAACCCTAAACCCTAAAAACTAACCTAAAACCATAAATCCTAGACGTAAAACCCTAAGAAACCCTAAACCCTACATCTTAAGAAACCCTAAATACAATAAACCATTTAAACCCTAACAAAACCCTATGCTCTAAACCGTAAATCCTTAAAATATGTAAACCTTAAACCTAATAAACACAAAAAATAACCTAAACCCTATGAAACACTTAATCCTTAAAACCCATAAAAACCCCAAAAACCCTAAACATAAAAAACTGTAATCTCTAAACCATATAAAGCCTAAATCGTATATGCTAAAGCCTAAAAACCACAAAAAAAAAAAAAAACCTAAGCCCTAAACACTAAACCTATAAAACCATAAAACAATCTTAAACTCAAAAACTCAAAGCCCTAAACCCTACGCCCTAAACCCTAAACCCTAACCTAAAACCCTAAATTCTAAACCTAAAACCATAAGAAACCCTAAATCCTACAAACCCAAAAATATACCCTAAAACCATTTAAAATCCCTACAAAACCCTAACCTCTAAACCATAAATCATAAAAATCCGTAACCCTAAACCTAAAAAACACAAATAAGAAAACCTATGGCATAAACCCTAAACCCTAAAGAACCCTAAGAAACACTTAACCCTCAACCATAAAAATGCTAAAACCCCCAAACCTAAAATCTCTAAGATCTAAACCCTATAAACCCTATGCCCTAAACATTAAACACTAAAAAAACCCTAGGCCCTAAACCTTAAATACTAAAAAAAACCCTAAGAAACACTTAACCCTAAAACACTGAAAACCCCTAAACCTAAAACAACTCTAAGCTCTAAACCCTAGCCCTAAATCGTATATGCTAAACCCTAAAAAATCCAAGAAAAACCCTAAGCCCTAAACCCTAGACCTTAAAAACCCTAAAAAGCCTAAACCTAAAAAACCCAAACCTTTATCCTAAACCTAAAACCCTAAGAAACCCTAAACCTTAAGAACCTTCAACCATATAAAACCTAAAATAAACACTAAAATCCATTTAAAAGCCCTAAAAATTCTAAGCTCTAGACCCTAAATCCTAAAAATCCGTAAACCCTAGACCTAAAAAACACAAAAAAACCCTAAGACCTAAACTCTAAAAACCCTAAGAAACACTTAACCCCTGCACACCCTAAAATCCCCAAAACCCCTTAACCTTAAAAAACTCTAAGCTCTAAACCCTATTAAGACCTAAATTGTATATGCTAAACCCTAAAAAAATCAGAGAAAACCCCTATGCCCTAAACCTATAAAACCATAAAAAACCTAAGGCTAAAATACCCAAAACTTTATCCAAAACCTAAAAGCCTAAGAAACTCTAAACTGTAAACCTTAAGAAACCCTAAATCCTATAAAACCTAAAAGGAACCCTAAAATCCATTTAAAACCCCTACAAAATCCTAAGCTCTAAATCCTAAATCCTAAAAATTCGTAAACCCTAAACCTAAAAAACACACAAAAAAAAAATAAAAATAGAAGCCCTAAGGTCAATAAACCCTAAGAAACACTTAACCCTTACACACCCTAAAAAACCCAAAACCCCCTAAACCTAAAAACTCCAAGATCTAAACCATATAAAGCCCTAAATTGTATATGCTTAACCCTAAGAAACACAAAAAGACCCTAACCCCTAAACTCTAAACCTATAAAACCCTAAAAAACCATAGCCTAAATAACACCAAGCCCTAAACCCTAAAAACCTAGATAAAACCCTTAACCTAAAACCTTAAGCATAAAAAATCCCGAAGCCCTAAACAGTAAATCCTAACCTGAAACCCTAAATCGTACACCTAAAATGCGAAGAAACCATAAACCCTAAACATTAAGAAACTCTAAATCCTATAAACCGCAAAATAAACCCTAAAACCATTTTAAAACCCTACAATACCTTAAGCTCTAAATCCTAGATCCTAAAAATATGTAAATCCTATACCTAAAAAACCCAAAAAAACAACCCTAAGCCCTAAACCTTAAACCTTGAAAAACCCTAAGAAACACTTAACCCTCAAAAATCCAAATAAATCCAAAAACCCCTAAACCTAAAAAAACACTAAGCTCCAAACCCTATAAAGCCCTAAATCATATATGCTAAACCCTAAAACATACAAAAAAACCATAAACCCTAAACCCTAAACCCTAAACCTATAAAACCCTAAAAACCATTAACCTATAAAACCTAAAGCCCTAAACCCTAAAAACCTAGATAAAACCCTTAATCTAAACCCTAAACCTAGATAAACCATAAGCCTCAAACCCTAAACCCTAACCTAAAACCATAAATCCTAAACCTAAAACACTACGAAACCCTAAACTTTAAGAAACTCTATATCCATTAAACCCTAAAATAAATCCTAAAAACCATTTAAAATGCTAAAAAACCCTAAACTTTTAAAAAAAAAACCTAAGCCCTAAGACCTAAACACTAAGAAACACTTAACCCTTAAAAACCCTAAAAAGCAAAAAAATCCCTAATCCTGAGAAACTCTAAGCTCTAAACTCTATAAAGCAAGAATCTTATATTTTAAACCTTAAAGAACACAAAAAATCCCTAAGCCCTCAACCCTAAACCTATAAAACCCTAAAAAATATTAATCTAACAAACCCAAAGCCCTAAATCCTTAAAACCTAGATGAAACCCTTAACCTAAAATCCCAAACATAAAATAACTATAAGCCCTAAACCCTAACCTAAATCCATAAATCCTAAACCTACAACCCTAAGAAACCCTAAACCCTAAACCCTAAGAAACTTTAAACCTTATAAAGTCTAAAATAAACCCTAAAAAACCATTCAAAACCCCGACAAAACCCTAAGCTCTAAACCCTAAATCCTAAAAATCGGTAAACCCTATACCTAAAAAACATTAAAAGAAAAATTGTAAGCCCTAAACCCTAAAAAACACTAAGAGATACTTCACCCATAAAAGCCTTAAAAATTTAAAAACCCCTTAACCTAAAATACTCTAAGCTCTAAACCCTATAAAGCCATAAATCCTATATGCTAAACCCTAAAAAACAAAGTAAAAACCCTTAGCCCTAAACCCTAAATCTATAAAACCCTAAAAAAACCTTAATGCAAAAAACCCAAAGCCCTAAACCTAAAACCCTACATAAAGCCCTTAACCTAAAACCCTAAACCTAAAACCCTAAGAAACCCTAAACCTTAAACCAAAAGAAACCCAAAATCCTATAAACCCTAAAATAAACCCTAAAACCCATTTAAAACCCCTACAAAGCACTAATCTCTAAACCCTAAATCCAAAAAATATGTAACCCTAAACCAAAAAACCAAAAAAAACCCTATGCCATAAACCCTAGACATTTTAAAACCCTAAGAAACACTTAAACCATAAAAACCGTAAAAAAAACCCCAAAAACCCCTAAACCTAAAATAGTATAAGCTCTAAACCCTATAATTCCCTAAATCCTATATGCAAAATCCTAGAAAAACACAAAGAAACCCTAAGCCCTACACCCTAAACCTATAAAACCCTGAAAAATCATAAAAGCCTTATCCTAAATCCCTAAACCTAAAAACGCCCTAAGCCCTAAACCCTAAACCATAAACCCTAACCTAAAACCATAAATCCTCATCCTAAAACCCTAAGAAACCCTAAACCCTAAACCTTTAGAAACTCTACATCATATAATACCTTAAAAAAACCTAAAACCCGATTAAAGCCCCTACAAAAACCTAAGCTCTAAACCTTGAATCATAAAAATCTGTAAACCCTAAACCTAAAAAACACAAAAAAAAAATCTAAACCCTAAACCCAAAATTTTTTTAAGAAACTCTTAACCCTTAAATCCCCAAAAACCCCTAAACCTAAAAAAAACTCTAAGCTCTAAAACCTATAAAGCCCCAAATCGAATATGCTAAAACCCTAAGAAACTCTAAACCATAAGAAACCCTAAATCCTATAAACATTAAAATAAACCCTAAAATCATTTAAAACCACTAAAAAACCCTAAGCTCTTAACCCTGAATCGTAAAAATCTGTGAACTCTAAACCTAAAAAACACAAAAAACGCTAAGCCTTATACCCTAAACCTTAAAAAGTCCAAGAAACACTAAACCTTAAAAACCCTACAAAACCTAAAAACCCTAAAACCCCTAAAAACTTCAAGCTCTAAACCCTATGAAGCCCTAAATCGTATATGCTAAACCCTAAAACACAACCAAAAAAACCCTAAAAACCTTAACCCAAAAGAGCCTAAACCCTAAACCCTAATAACTAGATAAAACCCATAACCTAAAACCCTAAACCTAAAAAATCCCTAAGTCCTAAACCCTAAACCGTAACCTAAAACCCTTAACCCTAACCCTTAAGAAACCCTAAATCCAATAAACCCTAAAATAAACACTAAAATCCATTTAAGACCCCTACAAAATGCCAATCTCTTAACAACAAATCCTTAAAGTCCGTAAATCCGATACCTAAAAAACACCAAAAAAAAATCCTAAACCTTAAATCTATAAAACCCTAAGAAACCGTAATCTAAAAAACCCAAAGCCCTAAACCCTTAAAACCTAGATAAAACCCTTAACCTAAAATCATAAACATCAAAAAAGCCTAAGCCCTAAACTCTAAACCCTAAACCCTAACCTAAAACCCTAAATCCTAAACCTAAAATCCTAAGAAACCCTAAACCTTAAAAAGCCCTAAATCCTATAAACACTAAAATAAACCCTAAAACCATTTGAAACCCTACAAAACCCTAAGCTCTTAACCCTAACTCCTAAAAAACTTTAAACCCTAAACCTAAAAGCACAACAAAAAACCCTAAGCCCTAAACCCTAAACCCTAAAAAACCCTAAGAAACACTTAACCATGAAAACCCCTAAAAAACACTAAAACCCCTAAACTTAAAAAATATCTAAGCTCTAAACCTTATAAAGCCCTAAATCGTATATGCTAATCCCTTAAAAAGAAAAAAAAAAAAAAAAAAAAAAAAAAAAAAACTAAGCCCTAAATCCTTAACCGAAAAAATACTAAAAAACCTTAACCTAAAAATCCCAAAGCCCTAAACCCTAAAAACCTAGATAAAACCCTTAACCTAAAACCCTAAAGCTAATAAAACCCTAGGTCCTAAACCCTAAACCCAAACCTAAAACCCTAAGAAATTCTAAACCTTTATAAACCCTAAATCCTATAAACTCTAAAATAAACCCTAAAAACCATTTAAATGCCTTAAAAACCCTAATCTCTAAACCCTAAATCCTAAAAATCCGTAAACCCTAAACCTAAAAAAAAAAAAAACTTAACCCTAAACCCAAAACCCTAAAAAAGCCCTTAGAAACACTTAACCCCTATAAACCCAAAAACCCCTAAACCTAAAAAAGTCTTAACTCTAAACCCTATATAGCCCTAAAAAACACGTAACCCTTAAAAACACTAAAAAAACATTAAAAAAAAGAACCTAAGCCCTAAACCCTAAACCAATAAAACCCTAAAAACCTAGATAAAAACCCTTAGCCTAAAAAAATCCTAAGCCCTAAACCTTTAACCCTAACATAAACCCCTAAATGCTAAACCTAAAACCTTAAGAAACATTCAGCCTTGAAACTTAAGAAATCCTAAATCCTATAAACCCTAAAATAAACCCTAAAATGCGTTTAAAACTCCTACAAAACCCTAAGCTCTAGACCCTTAATCCTAAAAACTGTACACCCTAAACCTTAAAAACACAAAACAAAACCTAAGCCCTAAGCCCTAAACCCTAAGAAACACTTAACACTAAAAAGCCCTAAACCTAAAAAAACTCTAAGCTCTAAAACCTATAAAGCCCTAAATCGTATATGCTAAACCCTAAATACACAAAAAAATCCCTAAGCCCTAAATCCTAAACCTATAAAATCCTAAAAAAAGCCTTAACCTAAAAATCCATAACCCCTAAACCCTAAAAACATTGATAAAACCCTAAACCCAAAACCCTATACCTAAAAAAACCCTAAGCCCTAAATCCTAAACCTAAAACCCTAAGAAACCCTAATCCCTAAACCTTAAGAAACCCTAAATCTTATAGACCCTAAATCTTATAAAACCCTAAGAAACCCTAATCCCTAAACCTTAAGAAACCCTAAATACAATAAACCCTAAAACATTTAAACCACAATAAAACCCTAAGTTATAAACCCTAAATCTGAAATATTTGTAAACCTTAAAAGTAAAAAACAGAATAAAAACCTAAGGCCTTACCTTAAAAACTCCAAAGAAATATTTAACCCTTAAAAACCGAAAAAAACCCCAAAAAACCCTAACCTAAAACCATATATCCTAAACTTAAAACCATAAGAAACCCAAAACGCTAAACCATATGAAACCCTAAATCCTATAAACCCAAAAAACCATTCAAAACCCTTATAAAACCCTATGCTCTAAAATCTAAATACTAAAAATCTTGTAAGCCCTAAATCCTAAATGCTAAAAATTCTAAGAAATACTTAACCCTTAAAAACCCCTAAACCTAAAATACTCTAAGCTCTAAATGATATAAAGCCTTAAATCTTATATGCTAAACCCTAAAAAATACAAAAAAAAAAAACCTAAGCACTAAACGCTAGACCTATAAAAACCTAAAAAACCTTAACCTAAAAAACCCAAAGCCCTAAACCCTAAAAACCTAGACAAAATTCTTAACCTAAAACCCTGAACCTAAAAAAATCCTAACCCCAAAATGCTAAAATCTAACCTAAAACCCCAAATCCTAAACCTAAAACCCTAAGAAATCCTAAACTCTAAACCTTAAGAAACCCTAAATCCTATAAAACCGAAAAACCATTCAAAACCCTCACCTCTAAACCCTAAATAATAAAAAAATCGTAAACCCTAAATCTAAAATACACAAAAAAACCTTAAGCCCAAAATCCTAAACCATACAAAACCATAAGAAATACTAAACGTTAAAACCCATTAAACACCCAAAACCCCTAAACCTAAAAAAGTATATGCTCTAAACACTATAAAACACAAAATCGTATTGGTTAAACCCTAAATAACACAAAAGAACCCTAACCCCTAAACCATAAACCTATAAAACCGTAAAAAACCTTAACCCAAAAAAACCCAAAGCCCTAAACCATAAAAACCTAGGTAAGACCCTTAACCTAAAACCCTAAATCTAAAAAAACCCTAAGCCCTAAACCCTAAACCCTATAAACTAAAACCCTAAATCCTAAACCTAAAGCCCAAAGAAACCCTAAACCCTAAACCTTAAGAAACCCTAAATCCTATGAACCCTTAAATAAACCCTAAAACCCATTTAAAACCCCTACAAACACTAAGCTCTAAATCCTAAATCCTAAAATTCTGTAAACCTTAAACCTAAAAAACACAAAAAACCCTAAACCCTAAACCTTAAGCCCTAAGAAACACTTAACCCTTAAAACCCCAAAAAACCCCTAAACCTAATAAACAGTAAGCTTTAAACCCTACGAAGCCCAAAATCGTATATGCTAAACTCTAAAAAAACTTAAAACATTAAACCCTAAAAATAAAGAAAAAACCCATAAACTAAAACCCTAAACCTAGAAAAACCCTAAGCCCTAAACCCTAAATCCTAAACATAAAACCCTAAGAAACCATAAATCTTAAGAAACCCTAAATCATATAAGCCCTAAAATAAAACCTAAAAACCATTTAAAACCCCTACAAAAACCTAAACTTTAAACTCTAAATCCTAAATTCCCTAAACCCTAAACCTAAAACACACAAAAAAAAAAACCCTAAGCCCTAAACCATAAAAAACACTTAACCATTAAAAACCTAAACCAGAAAAAACTAAATTGTAAACCCTATTAAGCCCTAAATCATATATGTTAAACCATAAAAACACAAAAAAAAAAAAAAAAAAAAAAAAACCAAAGCCCTAAACCCAAAACATAAAAAATCCTAAAAAACTCAAAGCCGATAATCCTAAAAACCTAGCTAATGCCCTTAACCTAAAACCCTAAACCTAAAATATCTGTTAGCCCTAAACCTTAAACCCTAAAAACCTAAAACTCTAAATCCTAAACTTAAAAACCTAAGAAACCCTACACCCTAAACTTTAAGAAACCCTAAAAACCATTAAACACCCCTACAAAACCCTAAGCTCTAAACCCAAAATCCTAAAAATCTATAAATCCATAACCTAAATAACACAAAAAAAAAAAAAAAAAAAACCTAAGCCCCAAACCCTAAAGAATACATAACCCTTAAAACCCCTAAAAACCCCAAAAACCCCTAAACCTAAAAAACTCTAAACTCGAAAACCTATACAGCCCTAAATCATGTATGATAAACCTTATAAAAAAAAAAAACCTAAGCCCTAAACCCTAACCCTAAAAAACCCTAACATAATAAACCTAAAGCCCTAAACCCTAAAAACCAAGTAAAAACCCATAACCTAAAAAAACCCTAAGCGCTAAACCCTAACCTAGAATCCTAAATCCTAAACCTTAAACCCTTACAAACCCTAAATCCTATAAACCATAAAATAACCCTAAAAACCAATTAAAACCCCTACAAAACCGTAAGTTCTAAACCATAAATCCTAAAAATCTGTAAACCCTTAACCTAAAAAACATAAAAAAAAAAAAAACCTAAACCCTAAGAAACACTTAACTCTTAAAACCTCTAAAAAAACCCAAAATCCCTAAACCTAAAAAAAACTCTAAGCTCTTAACCCTATTAAGACCTAAATCATATAAAAAAAAAAAAAAAAAAAAACATAAACCCTAAACCTATAAAAGCTTAAAAAACCTTAACCTAAAAATCTCAACGCCCTAAATCCAATCCCTTAACCTAAAACACTAAACCTAAAAAACCCTAAGCCCTAACCCTATTCCCGAACCCAAAACCTTGAATCCTAAACCTAAAACCCTAAGAAACACTAAACCCTAAACCTTAAGAAACCCTAAATCCAATCAACCCTAAAATAAACCCTTAAAACCATTAAAGACCCCTACAAAACCCTAAGCTCTAAACCATAAATCCTAAACATAAAAAACACAAAAAAAAATACTAAGCCCTAAACCCTCAAAAACCTTAAGAAAGACTTAGCCCTTAAAAACCATAAAAAGCCCTAAACCTAAAAAACCTCAAAACTCTAAACCCTATAAAGTTGTAAATCGTATTTGCTTAACCCGAAAAAACATTAAAAAAAACCTTAAACCCTTAAATCAAAACTTATAAAAATGCTAAAAAATCTTAACCTAAAAAACCCAAAGCACTAAACCCTAAAACCCTATATAAAACCCTTTACAAAGAAAGAACCTAAGCCCTAAACTGTAAACCCTGACCTAAAACCATAAATCCCAAACCTAAAACCCTAAGAAACCCTAAGCCCTAGACCTAAAGAAACCCTAAATCATATAAACCCTAAAATAAACCCTAAAATCCATTTAAAACCCCTACCAAACCCTACACTCTAAACCCTAAATCCTAAAAATCCATAACCCTAAACCTAAAAAACAAACCCTAAACCCAAAACCCTAAAAACCAAAAGAAACACTTCACCCTTAAACACCTTTAAAATCCCAAATGCCCATAAACCTAAAAAAATTCTTAGCTCTAAACCCTATAAAGCCCTATATCGTATATATTAAATCCTAAAAAACACACAAAAAAAAACCCTTAGTCATAAACCCTAAAAAACCTTAACTTTAAAAACCCTAACAGCCTAGATAGCACCCTTAACCTAAATCCCTAAACCTAAAAAAAATCTAATCTCTAAGCCCTAAACCCTAACATAAAACCTTAAATCCTATACTTAAAACACTAAGAAGCCCTAAACACTAGGCTCTAAACCTTCAATCATAAATATCCATACACACTAAACACTAAGAAACACTTAGACCTTAAAACCCCTAAAAATCCCAAAAACCCGTAAACATAAACAAACTTTAAGCTATAAACCCTATTAACCCTAAATCGAATATGCTAAACCCTATAAAACATACAAAAAAAACCTTAAGCCCTAAATTGTAAACCAATAAAACCCTAAAAAAACATAACCCAAAAACCCAAAGCCCTAAACCATACAATCCTAGGTAAAACCCTTAACCTAAAACCTTATACCTAAAAATTCCCTAAACCCTAACCTATAATCAAAGATCCTAAACCATAAATCTTAAGAAACCCTAAATCATATAAACCCTAAAAACCATTTAAAACCCCTACAAAACCCCAATCTCTAAATCCTTAATCCTAAAAATTCATAAACCCTAAACCTAAAAAACACAAAAAATAAACCTAAACCCTGAAACACCCTAAGAAACACTTAACCCTAAAAAACTCAAAACCCCTAAACCTATAAAACTCTAAGCTCTAAAACCTACAAAGACCCAAATCGTATATGCTAAACCCTAAAAAATACAAAAAGTACCATGAGCCCTAAACCCTAAACCTATAAAACCCTAAAAAACCTTAATCCAAAAAAAAAAAAAAACCAAAGCCCTAAACCCTTAAAACTAGATAAAACCCTTAACCTAAAATCCTAAACCTCAAAAAACCTAAACCCTAAACCCTAACCTAAAACACTAAATCCTAAACCTAAAATTCTAAGAAACCCTAAATCTTAAGAAACCCTAAATCCTATAAACACTAAAATAATCCCTAAAAACCATGTGAAACCCTACAAAACCCTAAGACCAAAACCCTAAATCCTTAAAATCCATAAACACTAACCCTAACAAACACAAAAAACCCTAAGCCCTAAACCCTGAAAAAACCCTCCTTGTATTTTTTTGTTTTTTTATTTATGCTAAAGCCTGGGGGTATTGCTAAGCCCCTGACCCCCCAAGGGTCGTTAAAATAAAAAGAAATAAAAAAAACCTTAGAAACACTTAACCCATAAAAACCCTAAAACCCCTAAACTTAAAAAACTCTAAACTCTAAACCATATATAGCCCTAAATCGTCTAAGCTATACCCTAAAAAACACAAAAAAACACAAAAAAAAAAAACATAACCCCTAAACCCTAAACATATAAAACCCTTACAAACCTTAGCCTTAAAAAACCCAAAGCCCTAAACATTAAAAACATAGATAAGACCATTAACCGAAAAACCTAAACATTAAAAAAACCTAAGCCCTAAACCCTAAACCCAAACCTATAACCCTAAGCCTTAAGAAACCCTAAATCCTATAAACCCTAAAAACCATTTAAAATCCCTACAAAACTCTAAGATCCAAACCCTAAATATTAAAAATTTGTAAACGCTAAACCTAAATATCACAAAAATACCCTAAGACCTAAACCCTAAACCTATAAAACTCTAAAAAACCGTAACTTAAAAAACCCTAAAAACCTAGATAAAACCCTTAAACTAAATTCCTAAACCTTAAAAAACCCTAAGCCCTAAACCCTATAAAGCCCTAAATCGTATATGCTAAACCCTAATAAACACAAAAATAATCCTAAAGAAACCATAAGCCCTAAACCCAAAACCTACAAAATCATAATAAACCTTAACCTAAATAACCCAAAGCCCTAAACCCTAAAAATGTAGCTAGAAACCTAAACCTAAACCTAAAACTCTAAACCTAAAAAAACCATAAGCCCTAAACCCTAAACACTAACCAAAAACCCTAAATCCTAGACCTAACACCCTAAGAAACCCTAAACATTAAACCTTAAGAAATCCTAAACACAATAAACTCTAAAAAAACCCTAAAACCCATTTAAACCCACAACAAAACCCTAAGCTCTAAATCAGAATCCTTAAAATTCGTAAACCTTAAACCTAAAAATAGAAAAAAACCTAAAGCCTAAGAAACACTTAATCCTTTAAACCCATAAAAAACCCAAAAACCCCTACACCTAAAAAACTCTAAGCCCTAAACCATATAAAGCCTAAATTGTATATGCTAAAGCCTAAAAAACATAAAAGAAAAAACCTCAGCCCTAAACACTAATCCTATAAAACCCTAAAAAAATGTAACCTAAAAATCCCAAAGCCCTAAACCCTAAAAAGCTACACAAAACCGTTAAACTAAAACTCTAAACTGAAGAAAACCCTAAGCCCTAAACCCTAACATAAAATCCTAAATCCTAAACCTAAAACCATAAGAAACCCTAAATCCTACAAACCCAAAAATAAGCCCTAAAACCATTTAAAACCCCTAGAAAATCCTAAGCTCTAAACCCTAAATCCTAAAAATCTGCAAACCCTTAACCTAAAAACACACAAAAACCATGGGTTGTCACCCTAAATCTTAAAAAAAAAAAAAAAAAAAAACCCTAAGAAACACTGAACCCTTCAAACCCAAAAACCCCTAAACCTACAAAACTCTAAGTTCTAAACACTATAAAGCCCTAAATCGTATATATTAAAGCCTAAAAAACATACACAAAAAGCCCTAAGCCCTAACCCTAAAGCTTTAAAATCCTAAAAAAACCCTAACCAAAAAAACCCAAAGCCCTAAACCTAAACCCTATAAAAAACCTTGTACCCAAACCCAAAACCTAAAAAACCCCTAAATTCTAAACCTAAAACCCTAAGAAACCCTTAACCTTAAAACTTTAAAAAAACTCTAAATCCTATAAAACCTAAAATAAACCATAAAACCCATTTAAAACTCTAAGCTCTAAAACCTAAATCATAAAAATCGGTAATCCTAAACCTAAAAAACAACCTAAGCCATAAACCTTAAATCCTAAAAAACCCTAAGAAACGCTTAACCCTTAAAAAGACTAAAAACCCTAAGACCCCCAAACCTAAAATCTCTAAGCTCTAAATCCTATAGAGCCCTAAATAGTATATTCTAAACCTTTGAAAACACAAAAAAAATCCTAAGCCCTAAACTCTAAACCTAAAAAAACTTAACCTATAAAACCCAAAGCCCTAAACCCTAAAAACCATGATAAGACTCTTAACCTAAAACCCTAAACCTAAAAAAAAAACCTAATACCTAAATCCTAAACCCTAACTTAAAACCCTAAATCCTAAGCCTAAAACCCTAAGAAACCATTAACCCTAAACCTTAAGAAACCCTAAATCCTATAAACCCTAAAAGCCATTCAAAACCCCTACAAAAACTCTAAGCTCTAAACCTTAAATCTTAAAGATTAGTAAACCCTAAACCCAAAAAGCAATAAAAAATCCTAAGCCCTAAACCCTACGAAAGCTTAAACCCTAAACCTTAAGAAACCCAAAATCCTATAAACCCTAAAAATCATTCAAAACACCTACAAACCATAAGCTCTAAACCTTAAATCTTAAAGATTCGTAAACCCTAAAACTAAAATAACACAAAAAAAAAAAATTGAAAGGCCTAAACCCTAACCCTAAAAAACCCTAAGATAAAGTTAACCCTTAAAAACTTTAAAATACCCAAAAACCCCTAAATCAAAAAAAAACTCTAAGCTCTAACCCTATAAAGACCTAAATCGTATATGCTAATCCCTGAGAACACAAAAAAAAACCTAAGCCCTATACCCTAAAACCTAACCTAAAACACAAAATCCTAAACCTAAAAACATAGGAAACCCTAAACCCTAAACCTTAAGAAACCCTAAATCTTATAAAACCTAAAAACACCCTAAAAACCATTTAAAATCCCTACAAAACCCAAAGCTCTAAACCTTAAATCCTATAAATTCATATACCCTAAACATAAAAAAGACAAAAAAAAAACCTAAGCCCTAAACCCCAAACCCTAAGAAACACTTAACCCTTAAAAACCCAAAAGAACCCTAAACCTAAAAAACTCTAAGCTCTAAACCCTATTAAGCCCTAAATCATATATGCTAAATCCTACAAAACACAAAAAACCCTAAACCTTTAAAACCCTAAAAAACCTAAACCTAAAAAACCCAAAGCCCTAAACCCTAAAAACATAGATAAGACCATTAACCTAAACCCCTAAACATTAAAAAAACCTAAGCCCTAAACCCTAAACCCTAACCTAAAACCCTAAACCTTAAGAAACCCTAAATCCTATAAACCCTAAATACCATTAAAACCCCTACGAAACCATAAGCTCTAAACCCTAAATCTTAAAAAAATTTAAACCCTAAACGTTAAAATCACAAAAATACCCTAAGCCCTAAACCGTAAACCTATAAAACCCTGAAAAACCATAACTTAAAAAACCCTTAAAACCTAGATAAAACCCTTAATCTAAATCCCTAAACCTATAAAAACCCTAATCCCTAAGCCCTATAAAGTCCTAAACCGTATATGCTTAACCCTAAAAAACACAAAAAAATCCTAAAAAAACTGTAATCCCTAAACTCTTAACCTATAAAATCCTAATAAACCTTAATCTAAGAAACCCAAAGTGCTAAACCCTAAAAACATAAATAAAAACCTTAACCCAAAACCCTAAACCTTAAAAAATCATAAACACTAACCTAAAACCCTAAATACTAGACCTAAAACCCTAAGAAACCCTAAACCCTACACCTTAAGAAACCTTAAATACAATAAACCCTAAAGGACATTTAAACCTCAACAAAACCCTAAGATCTAAACCGTAAATCGTTAAAATCCGTAAACCTTACACCTAAAAAACACAAAAAAAAAAAATACTAAACCCTAAGAAACACTTTATCCGTAAAACCCATAAAACCCCCTAAATCTAAAAAACTCTGAGATCTAAACCATATAAAGCCTAAATTGTATATGCTAAAGCCTAAAAAACACAAAAAAACTTAAACCCTAAACACTAATCCTATAAAACCCTAATAAAAAAACTTTACTTCAAAAACCCAAAGCCCTAAATCCTAAAAACCTACATAAAATCATTAAACTAAAACTCTAAACTGACAAAAACCCTAAGCCCTACACCCTAAACCCTAACAGAAAACCCTAAATACTAAACCTAAAACCGTAAGAAACCCTAAATCTTACAAACCCAAAAATAAACCCTAAAACCATTTAAAACCCCTACAAAACCATATGCTCTAAATCCTAAAATTATGTAAACCCTAAACCTAAAAACACACAAAAACCCTAGGCTGTAGCCCTAAATCTTAAAAAAAAAAAAAAAAAAAAAAACCATAAGAAACACTGAACCCTTAAAACCCTAAAAAACCCAAAAACCCCTAAACTTAAAAAACTCTAAGTTCTAACCCCTATAAAGCCCTAAATAGTATATATTAAACCCTTAAAAACATACACAAAACATACTAAGACCTAAAACCTAAAGCTTTAAAATCCTAAAAATAGCTTAACCTAAAAAACCCAAAGCCCTAAACCTAAACCCTAGAAAAAACCTTGTACCTAAAACCCAAAACCTAAAAAACCCCTAAATTCTAAACCTAAAACCCTAAGAAACCCTTAACCTTAAAACTTGAAAAACTCTAAATCCAATAAAACCGAAAATAAACCATAAAACTCATTTAAAAACCCTAAGCTCTAATCCCTAAATCCTAAAAATCCATAACCCTAAACCTAAAAAACACAAAAAAACCCTAAGCCATAAATCTTAAACCCTAAGAAACACTTAACCCTTAAAAACCATAAAAACCCTAAGACCCCCACACCTAAAATCTCTAAGCTCTAAACCCTATAGATCTCTAAATTGTATATTTAAACCTTTGAAAACACAAAAAAAAAAAAAAAAAAAACCCTAAGCCCTAAACTCTAAACCTATAAAACCCAAAAGAAAACCTTAACCTAACACACCAAAAGCCCTAAACATTAAAAACCTAGATAAGACCATTAACCTAAAACCCTAAACATTAAAAAAACCTAAGCCCTAAACCCTAACCTTAAACCCTAAATCCTAAACCTAAAACCCTAAGAAACCCTAAACCCTAAACCTTAAGAAACCCTAAATCCTATAAACCCTAAAAACCATTCAAAACCCCTACAAAACCCTAAGCTCTAAATCTTAAATCTTAAAGATTCGTAAACCCTAAACTTAAAATACACTAAAAAAATCCCAATACCTAAACCCTAAAAAACCCTAAGAAATCCTAAACCTTAAGAAACCCTAAATCTTATAAACCCTAAAAAACCCTAAAACCCATTTAAAATCCCTACAAAAGACAAAGCTCTAAACCTTAAATCCTAAAAATCTTTAAACCCTAACCCTAAAAACACACAAAAACCCTAGGCTGTAACCCTAAATCTTATAAAAAACCCTAAGAAACGCTGAACCCTTAAAATTCTAAAAAATCGAAAAACCCCTAAACCTAAAAAACTCTAAGTTCTAAACCCTATAAAGCCTTAAATCGTATATATTAAACCCTAAAAAACATACACAACAAAAAAACTAAGCCCTAAATCCTAAATCTTTAAAATCCTAAAAAAACCTTAACCTAAAATACCCAAAGCCTTAAACCTAAGCCCTAGAAAAAACCTTTTGTTTAAAACCGAAAACATAAAAAACCCCTAAATTCTAAACCTAAAACCCTAAGAAAGCCTTAACCTTAAAACTTAAGAAACCCTAAATCCTATAAACCCTAAAATAAACCCTAAAATCCATTTAGAATTCCTAAAAACCTTAAGCTCTAAACCCTAAATCCTAAAAATCCGTAACCCTAAACCTAAAACACACAAAAAAACCTAAGTCATAAACCCTAATCCCTACAAAAAACTTAAGAAACACTTAACCCTAAAAAACTCTAAAAACCCTAAGACCCCCAAACCTAAAATCTCTAAGCTCTAAACCCTATAGAGCCCTAAATTGTATATTCTAAACCTTTGAAAACACAAAAAAAATAAAAAAAAATAAACTCTAAACTCTAAAACTATAAAACCATAAAAAACCTTAACCTAAAAAACCCAAAGCCCTAAACCCTAAAAACCAGATAAGACCCTTAACCTAAAACCCTAAGAAAACCTTAACCATAAACCTTAAGAAACCCTAAATCCTATAAACCCTAAAATAAACCTTAAAACCCAGTCAAAACCCCTAGAAAACCCTAAGCTCTAAACCTAAAATCTTAAAGATTCGTAAACCATAAACCTAAAAAAGACTAAAAAAATCCTAATCCCTAATCCCTAAGAAACCCTAAAAAACCCCTAATAGCCATTTAAAATCCCTACGAAACACAAAGTTCTAAACCTTAAATCCTAAAAATTCATAAACCCTAAACCTAATAACGACAAAAAAAACCTAATCCCTAAACCCCCAAACCCTAAGACACTTAAGCGTTAAAACCCCCAAAAAACCCTAAACCTTTAAAACCCTAAAAAACCTAAACATAAAAAATACTAAGCCCTAAACCCTAAAGCTTTAAAATCCTAAAAATACCTTAACCTAAAAAACCCAAAGCCCTAAACCTAAACCCTAGAAAATACCTTGTACCTAAAACCCAAAACCTAAAAAACCCCTAAATTCTAAACCTAAAACCCTAAGAAACCCTAAACCTTAAACCTTAGGAAACCCTAAATCCTAAACCCTAAAGCCCATTTAAAACCCCTAAAAAATCATAAGTCATAAACCCTAAATCATAAAAATTCATAACCCTAAACCTTAAAAACGCTAGAAAACCTAAGCTCTAACCCTACACCCTAAAAAACCCTAAGAAACACTTAATCCTTAAGACCCAAAACCCCTAAAACTAAAAAAATCTAATCTCTAAACCTTATTAAGCCCTAAATCGTATATGCTAACACTAAAATACACAAAAAAAAAAAAAAAAACCCTAAGCCTAAACCCTAAACATATAAAACCCTATAAAACCTAAACCTAAAAAACCAAAAGCCCTAAACCCTAAAAACCTAGATAAAATTCTTGCCCTAAAACCCTAAGCCCTACATCTTAAACCCTAACCTAAAACCCTAAATCCTTAACTAAACACCCTAAGAAACCCTAAACCCTAAACCTTAATAAACCTAAAATACCCAAAAACCCCTAAACCGAAAAAACTCTAAACTCTAACCCTATAATGCCCTAAATCGTATATCCGAAACCCTAAAAACACAAAAAAAAAAAAAAAACCCAAGCACTATACCCTAAACCCTAACCTAAAACCCTAAATCCTAAAACTAAAAGCATAGATAAAACCCTTAACCTAAATTCCTAAACGTAAAACAACCCTAAGCCCTAAACCCTATAAAGCCCTAAATTGTATATGCTAAACCTTAAAAAAAAAACAATCCTAAAATAACCCTAAGCCATAAACCCAATAAACGTAGATAAAAACCTTAACCCAAAACCCTAAACCTAAAAAATCCATAAATACTAACCTAAAACCCTAAACCCTAGACCTAAAACGATAAGAAACCCCAAACCCCTAAACCTTAAGAAACCCTAAGTACAATAAACCCTAAAAACCATTTAAACCTCAACAAAACCCTAAGCCCTAAGCCGTAAATCCTTAAAATATATAAACCTTGAACCTAAAAAACACAAAAAAAAACTAAACCCTAAGAAACACTTAATCCTTAAAACCCATAAAAAAACCCAAAAACCCCTAAACCTAAAAGACCCTAAGCTCTAAACCATATAAAGGCTAAATCATCTATGCTAAAGCCTAAAAAACACAAAAAGAAACCCTAAGCCCTAACCACTAAACCTATAAAATCCTAAAAAAAATATAACCTAAAAAACCCAAAGCCCTAAACCCTATAAACCTACATAAAACCATTAAACTAAAACTCTATATAGAAAAAAACCCTAAACCCTAACCTAAAGCACTAAATCCTAAACCTAAAACCATAAGAATCCCTAAATCCTACAAACCCAAAATTAGACTCTAAAACCATTTAAAACTCCTACAAAACCCTAACCTCTAAACCCTAAATACTAAAAATTTGTAAACCCTAAACCTGAAAACACACAAAAACCCTAGGTTGTAACCCTAAATCTTAAAAAACCCTAAGAAACACTTAACCCTTAAAACTCTAAAAACCCCAAAACCCCTAAACCTAAAAAATTCTAAGCTCTAAACCCTATAAAGCCCTAAATCGTATATGCTAAACCCTAAAAAACATACACAAAAAACCCTAAGCCCTAAACCCTAAATCTATAAAATACTAAAAAACCTTAACCTAAAAAACCCAAAGCCCAAAACCTAAAAATCCCCTATATTCTAAACCTAAAACCCTAAGAAACCCTAAACCTTAAACCTTAAGAAACCCTAAATCCTATAAACCCTAAAATAAACCCTAAAACCCTTAGCTCTAAACCCTAAATCCTAAAAATTCATATCCCTAAACCTAAAAAACACAAAAAAACCTACGCCGCAAACCCTAAACCCTTAAAAACCCTATGAAACACTTAACCCTCAACCCTAAAAACCCCAAACCTAAAATCTCTAAGATCTAAACCCTATAAATCCCTAAATTGTATATTCTAAACTTTCAAACACACAAAAAACCCTAAACCCTAAACTCTAAACCTATAAAACCCTAAAAAACCCAAGGCCCTAAACCCTAAAAACCTAGATAAGACCCTTAACCTAAAACCCTAAACCTTAAAAATAACTAATACCTAAACCCTAACCTAAAACCCTAACCCTAAGAAACCCTAAACATAGACCTTAAGAAACCCTAAATTCTATAAACCCTAAAACAAACCCCAGAAACAATTTAAAACTGCAAAACCCTAAGCTCTAAACCTTAAATCTTAAAGATTCACTACACCATTTTAGGCCTATGGCCACACTAAATCTGGACAACATTTGTAAAGTGTTGCCTATAATGTTTTTGGGCACGCTTTTAAAGCGTAACTAATGTTTTTAACTTTTGGCTTCGATAATATTGGCAACACTTATAAAAGGTACTCTTTAATGGTATAGGCTACACTTTATAAGTGTTGATATATCATGATATAATTGGCAACAACTATTTATATATATGGCCACATTTTTAAAATGTGCTATTTTTATAATTGAAAAAACAACACATTACAAGTGTAGCCTTAATGTTTTCACTAATATATAATATTCCCTCCAACATTTTCAAGCCCCGCTCCAATTGTTATTTGGGAAAAAAAATGTCATAAAACATAAAACCTTTCAACTCTAGGTCTTTTTCCCTTATCAGAAAAAATTTATAATTTCTTGAAGAACAAAATTTGCTCCAAATATAAGATTTTCCCCAACTTTTAGGTCTTTGCTCCAAATCTAAAACTTTTCAAGGGCTCACAAATTAACATGTATTTCTTCATCAACACATAAAGTAAAGATTTTTCACAAAGCAAAATGAAGAATCGTTTGAAAATTTTGTTCATTACTATCAGACTACGATGTTGCTCCAATCTGAAAAATTGCTCATTGTGAATCGCTCATCTAGCTGTTCTTGTCAGCTTGAAGAACAAAATTTGCTCCAAATCTGAGTTTTTTCGTTGTTCTAGTCTAGTTGGTGAACATGATAGAACAAATTTCTTCACTTCAGAAGATGGTGTCTTAAAGCTTCATAACATTGAGAGGATTTTGTTGGAATAGAGTTTATCAGGTAAAAATTTAATCTTTAAAAGTCTAAATTTATAGCATCTGGGTTTATTTTTCTGATATTCTTGTTTTGTTGAGATTATTTTTTGTTGATTTTTCGGAGTCTAGCTCATTTTTGTCCCCCAAACTGGTTGTTGCCAGCTATGTTCTACTATCTCCATGAATTTCTCATCCTCAGTTAAAATGTTGATGAACCTGAATGACTTTCTTCTCAAGGCTATAGCTGTGGCGATTTCTATATGTATTGGGGAGTTATCTGAGAAGTGTTTTTCCTCAAATTGAGTTGTAATGTGACCATATGAAATACATTCCTCGTTACATAATGCCCTGTCTATTTTGCTCCAAATGTGCCTATTAGTCCAAGTAAATACTCTTTCGATCGCTTTCATATCAGTTAGGATTAGAGTATCAATTAGTTGCTGGAAATCTCTACTCTCACTTTTGTTTACTGGTTGGCCTCATTTTCTATCCTCAAATTATAACGGAGAGTTGAAGTTTCCACATATGCACCAAAGGGTAGTTAGGTTAGCACCCAACCTCATTAAACTGTCCCATAGGTCCCTTCTCTCTTATAGATTATACAACGAGAGTAGATGTTGTGTTTTATTACTAACATGCTTTCTGTTATCGCGGCTACGTACATGGTGTGGTTGATTATGAAGGCTTATTTTTTATTCTGGATGAATACATATTTATTCAGCTTTCTTCATTTATTTGGTGATGTTATCTATATGTTCTCTACAATTTTTATTTTGTTAGGAAAATCTCTCATGTACGTGCTAACCTATGGCTTAAAGCAATGCTTGATTACCTTTGTCATGACACTAGAATCTTTCCTTATGTTGAGAAGATTTAGTAGTCAATATTTAACCCAAGCATTTATTTGATCTATACAATTTTTTTCGGCAAAAAGTTTATTTGTTGTGTTGTAAATATTTGTCATGAATTAATGGAGTAATTGGTGTTCTGTAGGGTAAGTTTCTTTTATTAAGTTAAATTTAGCCTAGTGGACCTTAGTGAGAATGTATATTGGTTTAACATAAGCCTCTGTATTTTGATCATTAATGGGCTTTAAATTTGGATGTTGGGGAACAAAAATTTCTAAACAAATTTTATTTTGTGGTATCATTCAATATTGATTTGAGTTGTGGTTTATTCAACTTTCTGCATAGACCTAAATACATCAAGCAAAGGCCCATGGAGGGTGGCTGTTGTGATTTAGCCAATGTATAAGCAGTTGAGAATCAACTTCCAGCTGAATTTTCCTATACCCATGATGTATGCACCAGTGCACCCCATGAATTGTAGCTCGAATCTCCACCTGGTGATTGATTCCTAAGCCGAGAGGAATAGAGAATGCATAGATAATGTTACCCTGCTAGTCCCTCAAAATACCTCCACCTCTAATCTTGCCCGGATTAGTCATTGTGCTTCCATATGTATTTAACTTATACTCATTTTGTGAACTTCATTTTTTGGTTCCAAACTCCACCATTTCATTATCAGATTCTTTAAGGGAGTGTGTCTACGGGTGATCCCAAAGAAAGTTGAATAAAACTTCCAAATGTGATTGGGAAAATGACCATTAACAAAAGTATGTGGAATGTTATCCTCCCCTTGTCTAATACAACAAGAACACAAAGCTAGACTTTTACCAAAAATGATGATTTTTTCTTTGGTAGGCAGCTTCCCTCTCAAAGCTTTCCAATTATGAAAATAAATTTTGAAAGGGATGTGCTCATGCCAATTATGACTATTGGTCGTATCCTTGATACCATTTTGCCTGATGATGCTGTCAAGAACAAGAGAACCCGCCAGTTTCATTATTTTTCCAGTTTGCTTCATCTAAAACTCCAACCTGGTTATCAATCATAGTATTTAAAATAATTGGAACAATCAATGGTGGGGCATGCCGCCTCACCATAGTTTCATTCCACTATCCAAAATTAAGGAAATTGAAACAAGTTTTGAGTATTCATTTCACTAAAGTGTATAACAGATGAGTTTCCTATGTAAACCGTGCAAAATGAATTTGGTGATGAGTATTTAAATTCACTCACAAAACTTTAACTTTTAATATTTGAATTCCATTTATTTACTTTCTTTCTTAATTGTGTCTATCCTATTAATTTTACTTATTTTTCCATTGAAGTATAATCAACATTCATAAACATTTGTGGACGATTCAAGGTTTGATTTGGCATAGCACAAGTGCTGAGTAGGTAAGAAACTTTTATCATCTCATAACACATGATTGTGATAACTGACTCGTGACTTTTAAAACATATTTGTGA
Source organism: Solanum pinnatisectum (assembly GCA_035578085.1). NCBI lineage: Eukaryota > Viridiplantae > Streptophyta > Magnoliopsida > Solanales > Solanaceae > Solanum > Solanum pinnatisectum. Next base: position 55,241 of record JAWPEI010000124.1, read on the forward strand.
AGTAGATAAAGATTTAATGATTGCTACTGAAAGATTAAATATTAATATCTTCTTCTAGGAATTTAAATATCCCATCCAAGGATAGGATGAATTTAGCAAGGTATAGTAAAGAGTATATTACTGGTGTTGAATCATTTCTAGATTTTGCTTACTCTTATGGAGATCCTCAAGGAGAGGAAATTCAGTGTCCATGTGCAAAATGCTGTAATAATCATTGGACTCGAAGGAATGTAGTGTATGATCATCTAATATGCTATGGATTTGTTAAAGGTTATACTAGATGGATCAATCACGGGGAATGGGATATCAATTTTAATGTTGACAATGATATGGATTACTCGCGTGATGATATTGATGGGTTCTTGAATGATCAATTTAGAGATGTTACACAGGCTAAAGGAGTTTATAATGGTCCAAATGAAGATGCCAAGAAATTCTATAACTTTGTTGAAGAGGCAAGCCAAGCATTATATCCTAGTTGTACAGGATTCTCTAAATTATCATTCACACTTCGTTTATATCTTTTGAAGTGTCTGCATGGATGGAACAATGAATCATTCACTTTTCTTTTAGAGTTGTTAAAAGAGGCGATGCCCGATTTGAACATTCCTCCATCTTACAATAAAACCAAGTCTATGGTTAAGAATCTTGGTCTTGATTATGAGAAAATTGATGCATGCCCCAATGATTGCATGTTGTTCATGAATGATCATAAGGATGATGAATTTTGTCATACTTGTGGAGCTTCATGATATATTAAATCTCCTGAAGTTGATAGTAAGCTTGAGCCTTCAAAAAAACAACATCGAGTTTCAGCAAAGACTTTGAGACACTTTCCATTAATTCCTTGACTCAAAAGGCTATTTATGTGCTCAAAGACAGTAGATTCTTTGAGGTGGCATGACGAGGAGCGTTCTAAAGATGGAAAGTTAAGGAATCCCACTGATGGTCTAGCATGGGAAGATTTTGATAGATTGCATCCAGATTTTGCACTAGATTGTCGCAATGTGAGACTTGGCTTGTCAAGTGATGGATTCAATCCATTTCGAACCATGAGTATATCACATAGCACATGGCTAGTTATGTTGATGGTGTATAATCTGCCGCCTTGGATGTGCATGAAATCTGAATATTCTATACTCCCTTTACTTATACATGGGCCGTGATCACCTGGAAATGACATTGATATTTACTTACAACCATTGATAGATAAGTTAAAATTATTGTGGGATTCTGGGGTTGAAACATATGATGCTTCAAGAAATCAAACTTTTCAAATGCGGGCAACTCTTATGTGGACAATCAATGACTTTCCTGCATATGCTATGTTATCTGGTTGGAGTACAAAAGGAAAGCTTGCTTGTCCTTGTTGTAACTATGGCATTAATTCTCGCTATCTTAAACATTATAGGAAAATGTGTTATATGGATCATCGTATTTTTCTACCCATGGATCATCCATGGAGATCTAACAAAAGATCTTTCAATGGAAAATCAATTCAGGCCTCCTCCACCTTTCTTAAAGGGAACTGATGTGCTTAATAGCATACATGATTTTGAAAATGTGTTTGGAAAGAAGATAAAGAGATCAATTGATGGCCCATGGAAAAAAAGGTCAATTTTTTTTGAAATACCTTATTGGCAGCATAACTTGTTACGCCACAACCTTGATGTAATGCACATAGAGAAGAACATAGTTAATAGCATTCTTAGAACTCTTTTGGATATTTCTGGCAAAACAAAGGATCATGCAAAAGCCCGGTATGATTTGAAAGATATGGGAATTAGGAAGAACCTTCATCCAAAAGATACAGAAGATAGTAAGAGAACAAAGTTTGCAAAGGCGTGTTTCTCAATGACAAATGGAGAGAAATCAATTTTTGGTGGAGTTTTAAAGACAGCCAAGCTACCTGATGGTAGTGCCTCCAATATATCTAGGTGTGTGCAGTTGGATGAAAGAAAAGTGTCTAATTATAAAACCCATGATGCTTATTTCATGTTACATTACTTGCTTCCAATACCAATTAAAAGCATTCTTCCTGATCATATGGCTATTCCTTTGATTCGTCTTAGTTCCTTCTTCTGTCATTTATGTCAAAAAGTAATCACATTGGAGGAATTGGATTGCTTAGAAGTAGAGATCATAGAAACAATAAATCAGTTGGAGCGAATTTTTCCTCCTTTTTTTGATATAATGATTCATTTGCCTATCCATTTGGCTAATGAAGTGAGATTAGGAGGTCTAGTTCAAAATCGATGGATATATTCCACTGAAAGAGAAATGGGTATATTCAAATCATACATCCGCAACAGACGTTATCTAGAAGTTGCATAGCAGAGACACGAGTGGGAATAAATTGTATGAATTTATTCTCTAAATATCTACATGGGGGTGTGCATACCAGATTTAACAGAAGAGCCCAAAATAATGATGAATGTGACCCAAGTGGTGCAGAAGCTGTGAGTTTGTTTCCTAACAAAGGAGTTCCTTTAGGAGCAAAGAAAACTGATCCATTCATTTTAGATAGCAAGTGACTAAGTCAGGCACATGCATACGTATTGGGAAATTGTGACGAGGTTCAAGAATATATTAGGTACCTTAATTTGAATATAGTATTCTTTTTGTATAATTAATTTTTAACTTATTTTGTTTATTATTTTAACAAAAAAAAGTACATGTTGTGTAGAGAGCATGAGCAAGAGGTTAATAATCAGCCACGAAGATCTAAATGGAACAAGGCCAAGAATCATTGTCAAAACTTCTCTCAATGGTTTGAAACTCGTTCTTTGCAAGAGGATGTGCCTGATTTGATAAAACAATTGTCTAGAAGACCAAATTCTGTTGCAAAAAGATATTTTGGGTATCTTATCAATGGATATAGATTCCATGTTAGGCAGCATGATGCAAGGCGTAAAACACAAAATAATGGTGTTAAACTAGTTGCCTCAACTACAAGCTTTGCAAGCTTAAAGGATAAAAATCTAATTGCTGCAGATTTGACTTATTATGGCAGAATAGTTGATATTGTTGAATTAGACTACTACGTTCATTTTAAGGTTGTTCTATTTAAGTGCGATTGGTATGAGGTTGAAAATGATGCTTATGGCCTTACTTATGTATATTTTAACAAGAGATGCTCTCAGGAAGAGCCTTTTGTGCTTGGATCTCAAGTACACCAATGCTTTTATGTGCAAGATCCATATGATCAAGATAGACAATATGTTATAAAGACTGTTCCGAGAGACTTGTTTAACATGGGTGATGAAGTTGAATCTAATCTCCCACAAAGTTATGAAAACGAGCCATCTGAATATTTGATGGGACCATCTATACCAAATGATAATGGTGAAGTACTCTTAACAAGGACTGATGTACCAGAAACAATTATTGATGTGCCTTCGGAGGAATTTGTTACTCAACAACTTGAAGTTGAGTATGAAGAGGAGTTTAAAGTTGAGTCTGTAGATGAGTTTGAAGACGAGTCTGAAAATGAGTATGAAGATGAGTCTGAAAATGAGTATGAAGATGAGTTTGAAGATGAGTTTGAAGATGAGTCTGAAGATGAGTTTGAAGATGATGCACCATGAGTTTCATTATTTTTGTGATGACCATATAGTGCTCACTTACTGTTTTTGTAATTTAATTGTTTTTCTTTTGGTACAAACACATTAAGATATCTAATATGTGGAACTGAAGATTAGATCGCTACAATGTTTAATATTTTGTTGGCTTTTTTCTTGCGCCCAATTGTTGTTTGGTTAAGTAATTTATGTTGGCTTCTTATCTGATTATTATTTTATTGAGGAACATGTACTTCTAGTTGAATATTGTTTTATTTAGCTGTTTGTTATTTATATACTTATTTGTTTCCTTTTATTATCAGGCAGTAGACATTAGAGGCAAACAATGAGCTCCTGGTTTTGTCGCTGTCCTGAGTTCGTCGGTTCGAGAGAGGTACAACTATTTACGTTTAATTTTTCCTTGTTTGTTTCGCATCAAGAGTGTTATGTGTTGTTGTGACTCAAATAGTGAGTCGCTAGTTTGTATCAGTTTCTTAGTTGATATGATTTGATCTGTTTTCTTGAAGTTAACTGAGTCTCCTTTTAGTTTGTTCAAGATGGTCTGTAGTTCATTCAGTCGCGATTTTAAGTATGCCTGCTATATGTTCTGGGTTCTCGAAATGGTGTTGTAAAATCTGGTAGTTTACCTTTCTCTCCAAGTGTGGCTTAGTTCTCTTTTGCGCATCTTTTAAGTTAATCGTTGTATATCTCTATCTGATTGTTCTCAAATGATATCTGATGCTATGAGGCTTCAAGTTCTAATGTTCAATTTGATCAAAAAATTATTTGTCTAGGTCCCAATTTTGTTTGAATTTATAGAATTAGTTTAGTCGTGGCTCCAGCTTCCCTGCAAGGATATTGTGTCTGTACAGGTTATAGAATCAGTTTACAGTATATACAGTGCTAGAAGTTTTGGAAATTATAGAAATTGTGGAAACTCAACTACTACAATATGCTATTATACAGTACTGGAAATTCTGGAATTCTGGAAACTCAGCTGTTGCAATATTATTCAGTGCTGGAAATTTTAGAAATTCTGGAAACTCAGCTGCTACAATCTGCTATTATCAATTACTCTTATATAGCTGCTACAATCTGCTATAATATAGTGCTGGAAATTCTAGAAAGAGTTGAGCTTTTCTATAACTTCTAAAGACTTGGAATTTCTAGAAAGAGTTGGTGTGTGAGTTTTGCAGATGCACAGGACATAGGAAGGACAATGTTTCAAACTAATAAGTTATCCACTTGACTTCAAGTCTAAGAAAAAAACTTATAGTGAGGTATCTAGGCTGCATATGATGTGATAGATGTGCAAACGTATGTAGGTACTGAAATGCAAGCTCAAGGAACCTTTACATATGGCTTAAACACTAATGTACCACCATTTACTAGGAGTCATCAGAATGGATCCAGGAGTACTAATGACTATGCTAAATAGTTGCTATAAATCAGTATATGTCGTAAAGTTCTGGTATTAATGTTTTTTAACATCTTTTTACTTCATCAATAGAATTCAAAGAAATGTTGCCTATAGTCATCTATCAACCTTATATCAAAATTATATTGCTGCTACTTCTTTCACTTAAAGAACCTTATTATTTTGTAGGTTTACTTACTATGGGGAAATAAATCAAAGAGATTACAACAAAGCGAGAAGAATGAATCAATCAGCAATACTAAAAAAAAAGGGTTTGAATCCAAACAATGCTCAAAGTCCATTAAAGAATTTGGATTTTGATATGCAATACCGATCAAGTGCTGAATTGGCCAACAAATTCAAGATTAAGAGAGAACAACTTGCAAATGAATGCAATGACAGAGCTAAGAAAGAGCAGGCACCAATACCACATAAAATAAAGAATTATGTGGATTTCATTCCACAACAAGGAAAGAGTAAATTGCTTGGGCACAAATCAGTAATTCAATCGTCTTCAAGGGAAGAGCTTAGAACCTCACATATGATTGTAGGGAAAGGACAAACTAAACAGAGGTTATTTCAATCTGGAGAGTCCGTTCAAGAGAAAGGAATTAAACTTCCTATGAATAACTCTAGGTTCCAAACGTCATTCAAGGAAGGTGTTACTCCTTCAGTACATATGACTGGAACAACACTAGGTAATAGAGAGGTACAAGATGATATTGAGGATCTACTGAACTTCAAACAGGTGAAGAGGAAGCCGGTCCGACCAGCCACCGGTATTGATCAGTTTCTGGCTAAGCAACAGATATACAATGAACATGATATTCATGATCTACCAAATTGCAAGTAGGTAAAGAGGAAGTCGGTCATACCAGCTAATAGTATTGATCAATTTCAAAATAATCAAGGGATACGCATAGATGATGAAACAAAACATTATAACCACACAATAGCTGATGTCAAATTTATGCATGCTCCTATTATTAATGAACGCAACAAAGGATTAGATGATCTTGTGGATCAAGAAGAACTCGGTGGAGATGAATGTGATGTAGAAGAGGAAATTGACATTGATTGTAGTACAAAAGGTATGTCTTAAACCTTATAAGATTTATTACTCATTATAAAAGAAATATCTTATTTCCTTTCTGTTACATCAATCTAGAAATATCAAAGCCAAAAAAAGTTAGAGGACAAACAACATGTAAGGATATTCACGCAAGAAATTTGGAAAAAAGAAAGGAGGTGATATTTGATAAAGGACAAGCAATAGGACCAACTAATAAGATAGTGTCAGAATTAAGCAACTTTATAGGAACAATTGCAAGGAATCCTAGATTCATCAGCTTGATATACACTAGTTGGCATGCGGTGCCAAATGATACTAAAAAGCGCATGTGGGAATATATCAATGTAAGAACAATCACTTTTGAGATTTCATATTTTATTATTTGTTTTTACTTACTGAAGATAAATATATTTTATTTTGCATAGTCCAAATTTCTAATTCCAGTAGAAGGAAAGAAGTGGGTGATGACTGGTCTTTGTGATGCTTGGAGGCGACACAACCAAAAAATTAAAGAGAATTTTTTTGATAAAAACAGTACCCTTGAGGATATGCTAGCAAAACATCCTGATGGCATTCGTATAATTAATTTCACACCGATCGAGTAATGGAAAAACCCAACTGTTCAAGTAAGGCTAGAATAGTGCATTTCTACTCATCGACATATTTTGCATCATATCTATTTTTTTTTTTGATTTATCAATTCAATTATAACTTTTTATTTAATAATAGGCCATATGCGAGATGAATTCTCAAAATAGGAAAAAACAAAAGTGGAGGCATCGAATGGGACCCATTAATTTTGCAAGAGTACGCATGGCATTGGTAATACTTAGCTGACATTTCTTCAAAAATCTGAATTTCATTTTTTTGTACTTTATTAGAAAATATTGATTTTTTTTTAATTTCTTTTGACATAATCTGTAGCGTGCAGCCAAAGACAACAACGAAGAACCATCAAAGCCTGAAATGTTTATTACAACTCGTACCAAGATGAGAAAGGAAATCCAGGCTGATACCCAAGTTGCAATAGTAAGTTTTTTAAAGAGGATTAGTAGTGAATTTGATTCAGACTTAAAATTTATATATTGTGGGGAGTTTGACTCCATTGAATTTTGCAAGTTCGAGGAGATATCAATTCTTTGTCGATGTCGCTGAATTGTTTACTAGGAAAAGTTGTTAAATTTTTTTAGTTCTTGATCGATATCATTGGACTAGAAATGAAATAGTACTTACAGTTCACTATGGATGCCAATTTTATTCAACAGGCTGAACTTCAGAATCGCCAAAATTCTGGGGAAACAGCTGATGATGCATTTAGGGCAGTGTTTGGAAAGGAGCAACCTGGTCGACCTAGGTGCTATGGTAGATCAGTGACAACAAGTTCTTTGAATAAAGATGAGGAAATTGACAATCTAAAACAAAAGCATGCCAATGAAATCACTTCTCTAAAGGAAGAATTGAGAGAAAAAATGCGACATTTATTCACTCAATTGCTGCAAAACAACCCTGGATTGAATTTTCAAGATATACCAGGGTGTGTTGGATCTAACCTTGATTCACCTATTGATGCAAGTAGCGCACAAGTTGTAAGAGGCACAAATCTTCCACATTCTTTAGGGTCAGCTCATGATTCAGTTCTTCAAAAGGTATTTTGTATTTCACATTTCCTGTTAATAGTCTGTATATTGTTTTTCTTCTAGTTGAGCTGGTGTTCTTGATAAAGAAATTCTGAACTTATTATACTATCTTGAATCTTTGAAAGTTTAGTTTGTACTTTGTTTTTGTCACTCATTGTCTAAAAATTTTTATACTTTTAGTTGTATGAGTGTTGTATTGTGTTGAAGGAGGACTCTAGTGATTTTGGGTTGTAGTTGTGTACTTTTTTTCCCTTGTTGTTTTACTGCTTTGAACTGTGATGGTTGTTGTGAGAGATGGTTTGAGTTGTCATCATGTTGCTGCTGGTTCTTGTTTCTAGGAATCTGTCTTTCCTTACTTTGGTACCCTATATCTCAGCCTCATTTTGTTGTATTCTTTTAATTGCTTCTCTCTTTTTCTTGCTTGTTTTACCTTTTGATTTGTTGTTTGAAGGAGTCTGATCATAATCTTTCCCATTCTGCTAATTGTTATCACCTGTAGGGCCTGGATGATCTTTCTTCTTTGTTTCACTGGTAGGAGTAATATATAAGATCTTGCCTCCCTAAAATATTATCATTGTTGTCCTAAATTTTCTGCACTTGACCCTGACTTGTAGCATTAACCCGAGACCTATCTGGAACTTGTTGTTTATTCTAAATGTGATGCTGAGGGGTAGCAGGGGCTCTATGGTCTAGATTATGGTCAATCTGAGTGTTCCCATGCCCAGTATGAGACATATTCCCCCCTTTGGATACCCCATCCTACAAATTAGTTGTGTTCTAACTAAGTCGGGCGGATAGTAGAGTGTTTGCAGACCTTACTACTACTTCAAGGATAATTGTTCTTTACACCAAAAATGAAAAAAAGAGAACTACAAGAACTCTAAATCTTCTGGATTGAACTGCTCTTGCCTTCAAAACATCTTTTCCATAAATAGCTTGATTGGAAATTATACAACAACTTCTCATTAATAGCTTTTGGTAGGATCTGCTATTTGTTAAAGTATATATACTTCATATTTTCTCTACTTCCGTTTTCCCTTCTGTTTCTGGACAACCTGGAGAAGATTTAGAAACAGCCAACAGTAACATAAATAATTACAATATAGATCCTGCTAGTATGCAATAAATTGTGTAAAAATAATCATCCCAAACAAATTTTAGATCTACATAGAAATATGTTACAAAGGTTATGTAAGGCAAATAGCAAATCAAAACACATTGGTCTTCTAGGATTTTACCTTATAAAATAGTTCGATGCAATGATACAATTTAAAGTTTCTAATTAATATTTAGTGACTATTATTCTAAGCTATATTTCTATTTTTTTAATTATCAATATATCTATTTAGTGACTAGTGTTCTAAACCCCTTGGTTCTTGATTTTTTTTTTCCTTCATTGGTTCTTGAGTTGAAGTGCCACCTAAGTGAAATGAAGTGTGATGTTTTGGGGTTTATGCTTCACCAAGTTTTAGATGGCAAACACATAAACTGACCCTTTCACATCACTAATATACCAAAAACCTAGTTTTGTAACATGTAGGAGGTTTTTCCGTTTTCATTTTTAGTCTTCACAGACTCAGTTAATGATGTCTTTCAGAAAAGTAGCTATGAACATCTCTTCTAAATTTAAATGGTGGGATAGTTTTCTCTTCGTGTTGTTCCTACAAAAAGCAGGTGGTATCAACCATAGTATTACTCTAAGTTGGTCTCTGCCAAGCACTAACTTTTTTTGATGAGCTTTTGATACACTATTGAGCCTCAATAACTGTTAGATTGTAAAGAATTATACATCATTCGTAAAACCATAAATACTAGACCTAAAACCCTAAGAAACCCTAAACCCTACATCTTAAGAAACCCTAAATACAATAAACCCTAAAAACCATTTAAACCCCAACAAAACCCTATGCTGTAAAACATAAATCCTTAAAATATTTAAACCTTAAACCTAAAAAACATTGAAAAAAAAATACTAAACCCTAAGAAACACTTAATCCTTAAAACCCATAAAAACCCCAGAAACCCCTAAACCTAAAAAACTGTATGCTCTAAACCATATAAAGACTAAATCGTATATGCTAAAGCCTGAAAAACACACAAAAAAAAAATCTCTAAGCCCTAAACACTAAACCTATAAAACCATAAAACAAACTTAATCTCAAAAACCCAAAGCCCTAAACTCAAAAAACATACATAAAACCGTAAAACTAAAACTCTAAATGGAAAAAAACCCTACACCCTAAACCATAACCTAAAACCCTAAATCCTAAACCTAAAACCATAAGAAACCCTAAATCCTACAAACCCAAAAATATACCCTAAAACCATTTAAAACCCCTGCAAAACCCTAACCTCTAAACCCTAAATCCTAAATATCTATAACCCTAAACCTAAAAAACACAAAAAAAACCTATGCCATAAACCCTAAACCCTAAAGAACCCTAAGAAACACTTAACCCTCAACCATAAAACCCCTAAAACCCCCAAACCTAAAATCTCTCAGATCTAAATCCTATAAACCCTATGCCCTAAACATTAAACACTAAAAAAGCCCTTGGCCCTAAACCTTAAATACTAAAAAAACCCTAGCCTGAAACCTTAAACACTAAAACAAACCCTTAGAAACACTTAACCATGAAAAACCCAAAACCTCTAAACCTAAAAAAAAACTCTAAGCTCTAATCCATATTATGCCCTAAATCGTATATGCTAAACCATAAAAAATTCAAGAAAAACCCTAAGCCTTAAACCCTAGACCTATAAAACCCTAAAAAACCTAAACCTAAAAAACCCAAACCTTTATCCTAAACCTAAAACCCTATGAAACTCTAAACCCTAAACATTAAGAAGTCTGAATCATATAAAACCTAAAATGAACCCTAAAATCTATTTAAAATCCCTAAAAATCCTAAGCTCTAGACCCTAAATCCTAAATATCCGTAAAGCCTAAACCTATAAAACACAAAAAACTTTAAGCCCTAATTCTAAACACCCTAAGAAACACTTAACCCCTACACACCCTAAAACCCCCAAAAACCCTAAACCTAAAAAAACTCTAAGCTCTGAACCCTATTAAGCCCTAAATCGTATATGCTAAACCCTAAAAAAGTCCAAGAAAACCCCTATGCCCTAAACCTATAAAACCATAAAAAAGCTAAGCCTAAAAAACATTTATCCAAAACCTAAAAGCCTAAGAAACTCTAAACTGTAAACCATAAGAAACCCTAAATCTTATAAAACCTAAAAGGAACCCTAAAATCCATTTAAAACCCTTACAAATTCCTAAGCTCTAAATCTTAAATCCTAAAAATCTGTAAACCCTAAACCTAAAAAACACACAAAAAAATAAAATCAAAGCCCTAAATTCAATAAACCCTAAGAAACACTACACACCCTAAAAAATCCAAAGCCCCCTAAACCTAAAAAACACCAAGCTCTAAACCCAATAAAGCCCTAAATTGTATATGCTAAACCCTAAGAAACACAAAAAGGCCCTAATCCCTAAACTCTAAACCTATAAAACCCTAAAAAACCATAACCTAAATAACCCAAAGACCTAAACCCTAAAAACCTAGATAAAACCCTTAACCTAAAACCTTAAACATAAAAAATCCTGAAGCCCTAAACCGTAAACGCTAACCTAAAACCCTAAATCATAAACCTAAAACGCTAAGAAACCGTAAACCCTAAACATTAAAAAACTCTAAATCCTATAAACCCCAAAATAAACCCTAAAACCCTACAATACCCTAACCTCTAAATCCTAAATCCTAAAAATATGTAAACTCTATACCTATAAAACCCAAAAAAAAAAAAAAAAACCCTAAACCCTAAACCTATAAAACCCTAAAAAACATTAATCTAAAAAACCCAAAGCCCTAAACCCTAAAAACCTAGATGAAACCCTTAACCTAAAATCCCAAACCTAAAATAACTATAAGCCCTAAACCCTAACCTCAATCCATTAATTCTAAACCATAAACCCTAAGAAACACTTAACCCTTAAAAACCCTAAAAAACACAAAAAACCCAAAACCTAAAAAACTCTAAACTCTAAACTCAATAAAGCAGTAAATGTTATATTTTAAACCATAAAGAACACAAAAAATCCCTAAACCCTAAACCTATAAAACCCTAAAAAACATTAATCTAAAAAACCTAAATCCCTAAACCCTAAAAACCTAGATGAAACCCTTAACCTAAAATCCCAAACCTAAAATAACCATAAGCCCTAAACCCTAACCTAAATCCATAAATCCTAAACCTACAACCCTAAGAAACCCTAAACCCTAAACCTTAAGAAACCTTAAACCTTATAAACTCTAAAATAAACCCTAAAAACCATTAAATACCCCTACAAAACCCTAAGCTCTAAACCCTAAATCCTAAAAATAGGTAAACCCTGAACCTAAAAAGCATAAAACTATAAGCCCTAAACCCTAAAAAATCCTAAGAGATACTTAACCCATAAAAGCCTTAAAAATTGAAAAACCCCTAAACCTAAAATACTCTAAGCTCTAAACCCTATAAAGCCATAAATCCTATATACTAAACCCTAAAAAACCACAGAAAAAACTCTAAGAAACACTTAAACCATAAAAACCATAAAAAAAAAACCCCTAAAACCCCCTAAACCCAAAATAGTATAAGCTCTAAACCCTATAGATCCCTAAATAGTATATGTAAAATCCTAAAAATCACAAAGAATCCCTAAGCCCTAAGCCCTAAACCTATAAAATCCTGAAAAACTGTAACTTAAGAAACCCTAAAAACCTATATAAAAGCATTATCCTAAATCCCTGAACGTAAAAAAAAAAAAAAAAAACCCTAAGCCCTAAACCCTAACCTAAAACCATAAAATCCTAATCCTAAACCCTTAAGAAACCCTAAACCCTAAACCTTTAGAAACCCTACATCCTATAATACCTTAAAAAATCCTAAAAACCATTTAAAACCCTAAGCTCTAAACCTTAAATCATAAAAATCTATAAACCCTTAACCTAAAAAACACAAAAAAATAAAAATAAAAATAACTAAGCCCTACATCCTAAACCCTAAGAAACACATAACTCTTAAAACCCCAAAAACCCCTAAACCTAAAAAAACTCTAAGCTCTAAAACCTATAAAGCCCCAAATCATATATGCTAAAACCCTAAGAAACCCTAAACCATAAGAAACCCTAAATCCTATAAACATTAAAATAAGCCCTAAAACCATTTAATACCACTACAAAACCCTAAGCTCTTAACCCTAAATCGTAAAAATTAGTGAATCCTAAACCTAAAAAACACAAAAAACACTAAGCTGTAAACCCTAAAAAATCCTAAGAAACACTTAAACCTTAAAACCCTACAAAACACTAAAAAACTAAAAACCCCTAAAAGCACTCCAAGCTTTAAACCCCATGAAGCCCTAAATCGTATATGCTAAACCCTAAAACACAAGCAAAAAAACCCTAAAAACCTCAACCGAAAACACCCTAAGCCCTAAAACCTAATAACTAGATAAAACCCATAACCTAAACCCTAAACCTAAAAAATCCCTAAGTCCTAAACCCTAAACCGTAACATAAAACCCTATATCTTAAACCTAAAACCCTTAACCCTAAACCTTAAGAAACGCTAAATCTAATAAACCCTAAAATAAACACTAAAAACCATTTAAAACCCCTACAAAACCCCAATGTCTTAACCACAAATCTTTAAAGTCCGTAAACCCAAAACCTAAAAAACACAAAAAAAAACCCTAAACCCTAATCCCTAAACCTTAAGAAACACTTAACCCTTAAAACCCTAAAAAATATCCAAAAACCCTTAACCCTAAAAAACTCTCTGCTCTAAACCTTAAATCTTAAAGATTAGTAAACGCTAAACCTAAAAAACACTAAAAAAAAAATCCTAAGCCCTAACCCCTAAAAAACCCCTAATAACCATTTAAAATCCCTACAAAACACAAAGCTATAAACCTTAAATCATAAAAATTCGTAAACCCTAAACCTAAAAAAGACAAAAAAAACCCTAAGCCCTAAACCCCAAACCCTAAGAAACACTTAACTGTTAAAAACCCAAAAACACTCTAAACCTAAAAAAACCCTAAGCCCTAAACCCCAAACCCTAAGAAACACTTAACTGTTAAAAACCCAAAAACACTCTAAACCTAAAAAACCCTAAGCCCTAAACCCTAAGCCTTTAAAACCCAAAAAAAACTAAACTTAAAAAAACCAAAGCCCAAAACCCAAAAAACCTAGATAAGACCATTAACCTAAAACCCTAAACATTAAAAAAACCTAAGCCCTAAACCCTAACCCCTAACTTAAAACCCTATATCCTAAACCTAAAACCCTAAACCCTAAACCTTAAGAAACCCTAAATCATATAAACCCTAAAATAAATCCTAAAAACCATTCAAAACCCCTACAAAACCCTAAGCTCTAAACCCTAAATCTTAAATATATGTAAACCTAATCTTAAAAATAAGAAAAAAATACCCCAAACCTATAAAACTTTGAAAAACCTTAACTTAAAAAACCCAAAAAACCTAGATAAAACCCTTAACCTAAGTCCCTAAACCTAAAAAAAAACCATAAGCCCTAAACCCTATAAAGCCCTAAATCGTATATGCTAAACCCGAAAAAATACAAAAAAAAAAATCCTAAAAAAAACACTAATCCCTAAACCCTTAACGTATAAAATTCTAATAAACCTTAACCTAAAAATCCCAAAGAGCTAAACCCTAAAAACATAGATAAAAACCTTAACCCAAAACCCGAAACCTCAAAAAACCCTAAACCCTAAAAACTAACCTAAAACCATAAATCCTAGACGTAAAACCCTAAGAAACCCTAAACCCTACATCTTAAGAAACCCTAAATACAATAAACCATTTAAACCCTAACAAAACCCTATGCTCTAAACCGTAAATCCTTAAAATATGTAAACCTTAAACCTAAAAAACACAAAAAATAACCTAAACCCTATGAAACACTTAATCCTTAAAACCCATAAAAACCTCAAAAACCCTAAACCTAAAAAACTGTAATCTATAAACCATATAAAGCCTAAATCGTATATGCTAAACCTAAAAACCATAAAAAAAAAAAAAAAAAAAAACCTAGTCCCTAAACACTAAACCTATAAAACCATAAAACAATCTTAAACTCAAAAACCCAAAGCCCTAAACCCTAAACCCTAAACCCTAAACCCTAACCTAAAACCCTAAATCCTAATCCTAAAACCATAAGAAACCCTAAATCCTACAAACCCAAAAATATACCCTAAAACCATTTAAAATCCCTACAATACCCTAACCTCTAAACCCTAAATCCTAAAAATCCGTAACCCTAAACCTAAAAAACACAAAAAAAAACCCTATGGCATAAACCCTAAACCCTAAAGAACCCTAAGAAACACTTAACCATCAACCATAAAAATACTAAAACCCCCAAACCTAAAATCTCTAAGATCTAAACCCTATAAACCCTATGCCCTAAACATTAAACACTGAAAAAACCCTCGGCCCTAAACCTTAAACACTAAAAAAACCCGAAGAAACACTTAACCCTAAAATATCGAAAAGCCTTAAACCTAAAAAAACTCTAAGCTCTAATCCCTATTAAACCCTAAATCGTATATGCTAAACCCTAAAAAATCCAAGAAAAACCCTAAGGCCTAAACCCTAGACCTATAAAACCCTAAAAAGCCTAAACCTAAAAAACCCAAACCTTTATCCTAAACCTAAAACCCTAAGAAACCCTAAACCTTAAGCCTCAACCATATAAAACCTAAAATAAACACTAAAATCCATTTAAAAGCCCTAAAAATCCTAAGCTCTAGACCCTAAATCCTAAAAATCCGGAAACCCTAAACCTAAAAAACACAAAAAAACCCTAAGACCTAAACTCTAAAACCCTAAGAAACACTTAACCCCTGCACACCCTAAAATCCCCAAAACCCCTTAACCTTAAAAAACTCTAAGCTCTAAACCCTATTAAGACCTAAATTGTATATGCTAAACCCTAAAAAAATCAGAGAAAACCCCTATGCCCTAAACCTATAAAACCATAAAAAACCTAAGGCTAAAAAACCCAAAACTTTATCCAAAACCTAAAAGCCTAAGAAACTCTAAACCGTAAACCTTAAGAAACCCTAAATCCTATAAAACCTAAAAGGAACCCTAAAATCCATTTCAAACCCCTACAAAATCCTTAGCTCTAAATCCTAAAAATCCGTAAACCCTAAACCTAAAACACAAAAAAAAAAAAAAAAAGAAGCTGAAGCCCTAAGTTCAATAAACCCTAAGAAACACTTAACCCTTACACACCCTAAAAAACCCAAAACCCCCTAAACCTAAAAAACTCGAAGATCTAAACCCTATAAAGCCCTAAATTGTATATGCTTAACCCTAAGAAACACAAAAAGACCCTAAGCCCTAAACTCTAAACCTATAAAACCCTAAAAAACCATAGCCTAAATAACCCAAAGCCCTAAACCCTAAAAACCTAGATAAAACCCTTAACCTAAAACCTTAAGCATAAAAAATCCCGAAGCCCTAAACAGTAAATCCTAACCTGAAACCCTAAATCGTAAACCTAAAATGCGAAGAAACCATAAACCCTAAACATTAAGAAACTCTAAATCCTATAAACCGCAAAATAAACCCTAAAACCATTTTAAAACCCTACAATACCTTAAGCTCTAAATCCTAGATCCTAAAAATATGTAAATCCTATACCTAAAAAACCCAAAAAAACAACCCTAAGCCCTAAACCTTAAACCTTGAAAAACCCTAAGAAACACTTAACCCTCAAAAATCCAAATAAATCCAAAAACCCCTAAACCTAAAAAAACACTAAGCTCCAAACCCTATAAAGCCCTAAATCATATATGCTAAACCCTAAAACATACAAAAAAACCATAAACCCTAAACCCTAAAACCTAAACCTATAAAACCCTAAAAACCATTAACCTATAAAACCTAAAGCCCTAAACCCTAAAAACCTAGATAAAACCCTTAATCTAAACCCTAAACCTAGATAAACCATAAGCCTCAAACCCTAAACCCTAACCTAAAACCATAAATCCTAAACCTAAAACACTACGAAACCCTAAACTTTAAGAAACTCTATATCCATTAAACCCTAAAATAAATCCTAAAAACCATTTAAAATGCTAAAAAAACCCTAAACTTTTTAAAAAAAAAACCTAAGCCCTAAGACCTAAACACTAAGAAACACTTAACCCTTAAAAACCCTAAAAAGCAAAAAAATCCCTAATCCTGAGAAACTCTAAGCTCTAAACTCTATAAAGCAGTAAATCTTATATTTTAAACCTTAAAGAACACAAAAAATCCCTAAGCCCTCAACCCTAAACCTATAAAACCCTAAAAAATATTAATCTAACAAACCCAAAGCCCTAAATCCTTAAAACCTAGATGAAACCCTTAACCTAAAATCCCAAACATAAAATAACTATAAGCCCTAAACCCTAACCTAAATCCATAAATCCTAAACCTACAACCCTAAGAAACCCTAAACCCTAAACCCTAAGAAACTTTAAACCTTATAAAGTCTAAAATAAACCCTAAAAAACCATTCAAAACCCCGACAAAACCCTAAGCTCTAAACCCTAAATCCTAAAAATCGGTAAACCCTATACCTAAAAAACATTAAAAGAAAAATTGTAAGCCCTAAACCCTAAAAAACACTAAGAGATACTTCACCCATAAAAGCCTTAAAAATTTAAAAACCCCTTAACCTAAAATACTCTAAGCTCTAAACCCTATAAAGCCATAAATCCTATATGCTAAACCCTAAAAAACACAGTAAAAACACTTAGCCCTAAACCCTAAATCTATAAAACCCTAAAAAAACCTTAATGCAAAAAACCCAAAGCCCTAAACCTAAAACCCTACATAAAGCCCTTAACCTAAAACCCTAAACCTAAAACCCTAAGAAACCCTAAACCTTAAACCAAAAGAAACCCAAAATCCTATAAACCCTAAAATAAACCCTAAAACCCATTTAAAACCCCTACAAAACACTAATCTCTAAACCCTAAATCCAAAAAATATGTAACCCTAAACCAAAAAACCAAAAAAAACCCTATGCCATAAACCCTAGACATTTTAAAACCCTAAGAAACACTTAAACCATAAAAACCATAAAAAAAACCCCAAATACCCCTAAACCTAAAATAGTATAAGCTCTAAACCCTATAATTCCCTAAATCCTATATGCAAAATCCTAAAAAAACACAAAGAAACCCTAAGCCCTACACCCTAAACCTATAAAACCCTGAAAAATCATAAAAGCCTTATCCTAAATCCCTAAACCTAAACACGCCCTAAGCCCTAAACCCTAAACCATAAACCCTAACCTAAAACCATAAATCCTCATCCTAAAACCCTAAGAAACCCTAAACCCTAAACCTTTAGAAACTCTACATCATATAATACCTTAAAAAAACCTAAAACCCGATTAAAGCCCCTACAAAAACCTAAGCTCTAAACCTTGAATCATAAAAATCTGTAAACCCTAAACCTAAAAAACAAAAAAAAAAATCTAAACCCTAAACCCAAAAAAATTTTAAGAAACTCTTAACCCTTAAATCCCCAAAAACCCCTAAACCTAAAAAAAACTCTAAGCTCTAAAACCTATAAAGCCCCAAATCGAATATGCTAAAACCCTAAGAAACTCTAAACCATAAGAAACCCTAAATCCAATAAACATTAAAATAAACCCTAAAATCATTTAAAACCACTAAAAAACCCTCAGCTCTTAACCCTGAATCGTAAAAATCTATGAACTCTAAACCTAAAAAACACAAAAAACGCTAAGCCTTATACCCTAAACCTTAAAAAGTCCAAGAAACACTAAACCTTAAAAACCCTACAAAACCTAAAAACCCTAAAACCCCTAAAAACTCCAAGCTCTAAACCCTATGAAGCCCTAAATCGTATATGCTAAACCCTAAAACACAACCAAAAAAACCCTAAAAACCTTAACCCAAAAGAGCCTAAGCCCTAAACCCTAATAACTAGATAAAACCCATAACCTAAAACCCTAAACCTAAAAAATCTCTAAGTCCTAAACCCTAAACCGTAACCTAAAACCCTTAACCCTAACCCTTAAGAAACCCTAAATCCAATAAACCCTAAAATAAACACTAAAATCCATTTAAGACCCCTACAAAATGCCAATCTCTTAACAACAAATCCTTAAAGTCCGTAAATCCGATACCTAAAAAACACCAAAAAAAAATCCTAAACCTTAAATCTATAAAACCCTAAGAAACCATAATCTAAAAAACCCAAAGCCCTAAACCCTTAAAACCTAGATAAAACCCTTAACCTAAAATCATAAACATCAAAAAAGCCTAAGCCCTAAACTCTAAACCCTAAACCCTAACCTAAAACCCTAAATCCTAAACCTAAAATCCTAAGAAACCCTAAACCTTAAAAAGCCCTAAATCCTATAAACACTAAAATAAACCCTAAAACCATTTGAAACCCTACAAAACCCTAAGCTCTTAACCCTAACTCCTAAAAATCTTTAAACCCTAAACCTAAAAGCACAACAAAAAACCCTAAGCCCTAAACCCTAAACCCTAAAAAACCCTAAGAAACACTTAACCATGAAAACCCCTAAAAAACACTAAAACCCCTAAACTTAAAAAATATCTAAGCTCTAAACCTTATAAAGCCCTAAATTGTATATGCTAAACCCTTAAAAAAAAAAAAAAAAAAAAAAAGGAACCTAAGCCCTAAATCCTTAACCGAAAAAATACTAAAAAACCTTAACCTAAAAATCCCAAAGCCCTAAACCCTAAAAACCTAGATAAAACCCTTAACCTAAAACCCTAAAGCTAATAAAACCCTAGGTCCTAAACCCTAAACCCAAACCTAAAACCCTAAGAAATTCTAAACCTTTATAAACCCTAAATCCTATAAACTCTAAAATAAACCCTAAAAACCATTTAAATGCCTTAAAAACCCTAATCTCTAAACCCTAAATCCTAAAAATCCGTAAACCCTAAACCTAAAAAAAAAAAAAAACTTAACCCTAAACCCAAAACCCTAAAAAAGCCCTTAGAAACACTTAACCCCTATAAACCCAAAAACCCCTAAACCTAAAAAAGTCTTAACTCTAAACCCTATATAGCCCTAAAAAACACGTAACCCTTAAAAACACTAAAAAAACATTAAAAAAAAGAACCTAAGCCCTAAACCCTAAACCAATAAAACCCTAAAAACCTAGATAAAAACCCTTAGCCTAAAAAAATCCTAAGCCCTAAACCTTTAACCCTAACATAAACCCCTAAATGCTAAACCTAAAACCTTAAGAAACATTCAGCCTTGAAACTTAAGAAATCCTAAATCCTATAAACCCTAAAATAAACCCTAAAATGCGTTTAAAACTCCTACAAAACCCTAAGCTCTAGACCCTTAATCCTAAAAATCCGTACACCCTAAACCTTAAAAACACAAAACAAAACCTAAGCCCTAAGCCCTAAACCCTAAGAAACACTTAACACTAAAAAGCCCTAAACCTAAAAAAACTCTAAGCTCTAAAACCTATAAAGCCCTAAATCGTATATGCTAAACCCTAAATACACAAAAAAATCCCAAAGCCCTAAATCCTAAACCTATAAAATCCTAAAAAAACCTTAACCTAAAAATCCATAACCCCTAAACCCTAAAAACATTGATAAAACCCTTAACCCAAAACCCTATACCTAAAAAAACCCTAAGCCCTAAATCCTATACCTAAAACCCTAAGAAACCCTAATCCCTAAACATTAAGAAACCCTAAATCTTATAGACCCTAAATCTTATAAAACCCTAAGAAACCCTAATCCCTAAACCTTAAGAAACCCTAAATACAATAAACCCTAAAACATTTAAACCACAATAAAACCCTAAGTTATAAACCCTAAATCTGAAATATTTGTAAACCTTAAAAGTAAAAAACAGAATAAAAACCTAAGGCCTTACCTTAAAAACTCCAAAGAAATATTTAACCCTTAAAAACCGAAAAAAAACCCCCAAAAAACCCTAACCTAAAACCATATATCCTAAACTTAAAACCATAAGAAACCCAAAACGCTAAACCATATGAAACCCTAAATCCTATAAACCCAAAAAACCATTCAAAACCCTTATAAAACCCTATGCTCTAAAATCTAAATACTAAAAATCTTGTAAGCCCTAAATCCTAAATGCTAAAAATTCTAAGAAATACTTAACCCTTAAAAACCCCTAAACCTAAAATACTCTAAGCTCTAAATGATATAAAGCCTTAAATCTTATATGCTAAACCCTAAAAAATACAAAAAAAAAAAACCTAAGCACTAAACGCTAGACCTATAAAAACCTAAAAAACCTTAACCTAAAAAACCCAAAGCCCTAAACCCTAAAAACCTAGACAAAATTCTTAACCTAAAACCCTGAACCTAAAAAAATCCTAACCCCAAAATGCTAAAATCTAACCTAAAACCCCAAATCCTAAACCTAAAACCCTAAGAAATCCTAAACTCTAAACCTTAAGAAACCCTAAATCCTATAAAACCGAAAAACCATTCAAAACCCTCACCTCTAAACCCTAAATAATAAAAATTTCGTAAACCCTAAATCTAAAATACACTAAAAAACCTTATGCACTAAATCCTAAACCATACAAAACCATAAGAAATACTAAACGTTAAAACCCATTAAACACCCAAAACCCCTAAACCTAAAAAAGTATATGCTCTAAACACTATAAAACACAAAATCGTATTGGTTAAACCCTAAATAACACAAAAGAACCCTAACCCCTAAACCATAAACCTATAAAACCGTAAAAAACCTTAACCTAGAAAACCCAAAGCCCTAAACCATAAAAACCTAGGTAAAACCCTTAACCTAAAACCCTAAATCTAAAAAACCCTAAGCCCTATACCCTAAGCTCTAACCTAAAACCCTAAATCCTAAACATAAAACCCTAAGAAACCCTAAACCCTAAACCTTAAGAAACCTTAAATCCTATGAACCCTAAAATAAACCCTAAAACCAATTTAAAACCCCTACAAACACTAAGCTCTAAACCCTAAATACTAAAATTCTGTAAACCTTAAACCTAAAAAACACAAAAAACCCTAAACCCTAAACCTTAAGCCCTAAGAAACACTTAACCCTTAAAACCCCAAAAAACCCCTAAACCTAATAAACAGTAAGCTTTAAACCCTACGAAGCCCAAAATCGTATATGCTAAACTCTAAAAAAACTTAAAACATTAAACCCTAAAAATAAAGAAAAAACCCATAAACTAAAACCCTAAACCTAGAAAAACCCTAAGCCCTAAACCCTAAATCCTAAACCTAAAACCCTAAGAAACCATAAATCTTAAGAAACCCTAAATCATATAAGCCCTAAAATAAAACCTAAAAACCATTTAAAACCCCTACAAAAACCTAAACTTTAAACTCTAAATCCTAAATTCCCTAAACCCTAAACCTAAAACACACAAAAAAAAAACCCCTAAGCCCTAAACCATAAAAAACACTTAACCATTAAAAACCTAAACCGGAAAAAACTAAATTGTAAACCCTATTAAGCCCTAAATCATATATGTTAAACCATAAAAACACAAAAAAAAAAAAAAAAAAAAAAAAAACCAAAGCCCTAAACCCAAAACATAAAAAATCCTAAAAAACTCAAAGCCGATAATCCTAAAAACCTAGCTAATGCCCTTAACCTAAAACCCTAAACCTAAAATATCTGTTAGCCCTAAACCTTAAACCCTAAAAACCTAAAACTCTGAATCCTAAACTTAAAAACCTAAGAAACCCTACACCCTAAACTTTAAGAAACCCTAAAAACCATTAAACACCCCTACAAAACCCTAAGCTCTAAACCCAAAATCCTAAAAATCTATAAATCCATAACCTAAATAACACAAAAAAAAAAAAACCTAAGCCCCAAACCCTAAAGAATACATAACCCTTAAAACCCCTAAAAACCCCAAAAACCCCTAAACCTAAAAAACTCTAAACTCGAAAACCTATACAGCCCTAAATCATGTATGATAAACCTTATAAAAAAAAAAAACCTAAGCCCTAAACCCTAACCCTAAAAAACCCTAACATAATAAACCTAAAGCCCTAAACCCTAAAAACCAAGTAAAAACCCATAACCTAAAAAAACCCTAAGCGCTAAACCCTAACCTAGAATCCTAAATCCTAAACCTTAAACCCTGACAAACCCTAAATCCTATAAACCATAAAATAACCCTAAAAACCAATTAAAACCCCTACAAAACCGTAAGTTCTAAACCATAAATCCTAAAAATCTGTAAACCCTTAACCTAAAAAACATAAAAAAAAAAAAAAACCTAAACCCTAAGAAACACTTAACTCTTAAAACCTCTAAAAAAACCCAAAATCCCTAAACCTAAAAAAAACTCTAAGCTCTTAACCCTATTAAGCCCTAAATCATATATGCTAAACCCTCAAAAAAAAAAAAAAAACATAAACCCTAAACCTATAAAAGCTTAAAAAACCTTAACCTAAAAATCTCAACGCCCTAAATCCAATCCCTTAACCTAAAACACTAAACCTAAAAAACCCTAAGCCCTAACCCTATTCCCGAACCCAAAACCTTGAATCCTAAACCTAAAACCCTAAGAAACACTAAACCCTAAACCTTAAGAAACCCTAAATCCAATCAACCCTAAAATAAACCCTTAAAACCATTAAAGACCCCTACAAAACCCTAAGCTCTAAACCATAAATCCTAAACATAAAAAACACAAAAAAAAATACTAAGCCCTAAACCCTCAAAAACCTTAAGAAAGACTTAGCCCTTAAAAACCATAAAAAGCCCTAAACCTAAAAAACCTCAAAACTCTAAACCCTATAAAGTTGTAAATCGTATTTGCTTAACCCGAAAAAACATTAAAAAAAACCTTAAACCCTTAAATCAAAACTTATAAAAATGCTAAAAAATCTTAACCTAAAAAACCCAAAGCACTAAACCCTAAAACCCTATATAAAACCCTTTACGAAGAAAGAACCTAAGCCCTAAACTGTAAACCCTGACCTAAAACCATAAATCCCAAACCTAAAACCCTAAGAAACCCTAAGCCCTAGACCTAAAGAAACCCTAAATCATATAAACCCTAAAATAAACCCTAAAATCCATTTAAAACCCCTACCAAACCCTACACTCTAAACCCTAAATCCTAAAAATCCATAACCCTAAACCTAAAAAACAAACCCTAAACCCAAAACCCTAAAAACCAAAAGAAACACTTCACCCTTAAACACCTTTAAAATCCCAAATGCCCATAAACCTAAAAAAATTCTTAGCTCTAAACCCTATAAAGCCCTATATCGTATATATTAAATCCTAAAAAACACACAAAAAAAAACCCTTAGTCATAAACCCTAAAAAACCTTAACTTTAAAAACCCTAACAGCCTAGATAGCACCCTTAACCTAAATCCCTAAACCTAAAAAAAATCTAATCTCTAAGCCCTAAACCCTAACATAAAACCTTAAATCCTATACTTAAAACACTAAGAAGCCCTAAACACTAGGCTCTAAACCTTCAATCATAATATCCATACACACTAAACACTAAGAAACACTTAGACCTTAAAACCCCTAAAAATCCCAAAAACCCGTAAACATAAACAAACTTTAAGCTATAAACCCTATTAACCCTAAATCGAATATGCTAAACCCTATAAAACATACAAAAAAAACCTTAAGCCCTAAATCGTAAACCAATAAAACCCTAAAAAAACATAACCCAAAAACCCAAAGCCCTAAACCATACAATCCTAGGTAAAACCCTTAACCTAAAACCTTATACCTAAAAATTCCCTAAACCCTAACCTATAATCAAAGATCCTAAACCATAAATCTTAAGAAACCCTAAATCATATAAACCCTAAAAACCATTTAAAACCCCTACAAAACCCCAATCTCTAAATCCTTAATCCTAAAAATTCATAAACCCTAAACCTAAAAAACACAAAAAATAAACCTAAACCCTGAAACACCCTAAGAAACACTTAACCCTAAAAAACTCAAAACCCCTAAACCTATAGAACTCTAAGCTCTAAAACCTACAAAGACCCAAATCGTATATGCTAAACCCTAAAAAATACAAAAAGTACCATGAGCCCTAAACCCTAAACCTATAAAACCCTAAAAAACCTTAATCCAAAAAAAAAAAAAAACCAAAGCCCTAAACCCTTAAAACTAGATAAAACCCTTAACCTAAAATCCTAAACCTCAAAAAACCTAAACCCTAAACCCTAACCTTAAACACTAAATCCTAAACCTAAAATTCTAAGAAACCCTAAATCTTAAGAAACCCTAAATCCTATAAACACTAAAATAATCCCTAAAACCATGTGAAACCCTACAAAACCCTAAGACCAAAACCCTAAATCCTTAAAATCCATAAACACTAACCCTAACAAACACAAAAAACCCTAAGCCCTAAACCCTGAAAAAACCCTCCTTGTATTTTTTTGTTTTTTTATTTATGCTAAAGCCTGGGGGTATTGCTAAGCCCCTGACCCCCCAAGGGTCGTTAAAATAAAAAGAAATAAAAAAAACCTTAGAAACACTTAACCCATAAAAACCCTAAAACCCCTAAACCTAAAAAACTCTAAACTCTAAACCATATATAGCCCTAAATCGTCTAAGCTATACCCTAAAAAACACAAAAAAAAAAAAAAAAAAAAAACATAACCCCTAAACCCTAAACATATAAAACCCTTACAAACCTTAGCCTTAAAAAACCCAAAGCCCTAAACATTAAAAACATAGATAAGACCATTAACCGAAAAACCTAAACATTAAAAAAACCTAAGCCCTAAACCCTAAACCCAAACCTATAACCCTAAGCCTTAAGAAACCCTAAATCCTATAAACCCTAAAAACCATTTAAAATCCCTACAAAACTCTAAGATCCAAACCCTAAATATTAAAAATTTGTAAACGCTAAACCTAAATATCACAAAAATACCCTAAGACCTAAACCCTAAACCTATAAAACTCTAAAAAACCGTAACTTAAAAAACCCTAAAAACCTAGATAAAACCCTTAAACTAAATTCCTAAACCTTAAAAAACCCTAAGCCCTAAACCCTATAAAGCCCTAAATCGTATATGCTAAACCCTAATAAACACAAAAATAATCCTAAAGAAACCATAAGCCCTAAACCCAAAACCTACAAAATCATAATAAACCTTAACCTAAATAACCCAAAGCCCTAAACCCTAAAAATGTAGCTAGAAACCTAAACCTAAACCTAAAACTCTAAACCTAAAAAAACCATAAGCCCTAAACCCTAAACACTAACCAAAAACCCTAAATCCTAGACCTAACACCCTAAGAAACCCTAAACATTAAACCTTAAGAAATCCTAAACACAATAAACTCTAAAAAAACCCTAAAACCCATTTAAACCCACAACAAAACCCTAAGCTCTAAATCGTAAATCCTTAAAATTCGTAAACCTTAAACCTAAAAATAGAAAAAAACCTAAAGCCTAAGAAACACTTAATCCTTTAAACCCATAAAAAACCCAAAAACCCCTACACCTAAAAAACTCTAAGCCCTAAACCATATAAAGCCTAAATTGTATATGCTAAAGCCTAAAAAACATAAAAGAAAAAACCTCAGCCCTAAACACTAATCCTATAAAACCCTAAAAAAATGTAACCTAAAAATCCCAAAGCCCTAAACCCTAAAAAGCTACACAAAACCGTTAAACTAAAACTCTAAACTGAAGAAAACCCTAAGCCCTAAACCCTAACATAAAATCCTAAATCCTAAACCTAAAACCATAAGAAACCCTAAATCCTACAAACCCAAAAATAAGCCCTAAAACCATTTAAAACCCCTAGAAAATCCTAAGCTCTAAACCCTAAATCCTAAAAATCTGCAAACCCTTAACCTAAAAACACACAAAAACCAAGGGTTGTCACCCTAAATCTTAAAAAAAAAAAAAAAAAACCCTAAGAAACACTGAACCCTTCAAACCCAAAAACCCCTAAACCTACAAAACTCTAAGTTCTAAACACTATAAAGCCCTAAATCGTATATATTAAACCCTAAAAAACATACACAAAAAGCCCTAAGCCCTAACCCTAAAGCTTTAAAATCCTAAAAAAACCCTAACCAAAAAAACCCAAAGCCCTAAACCTAAACCCTATAAAAAACCTTGTACCCAAACCCAAAACCTAAAAAACCCCTAAATTCTAAACCTAAAACCCTAAGAAACCCTTAACCTTAAAACTTTAAAAAAACTCTAAATCCTATAAAACCTAAAATAAACCATAAAACCCATTTAAAACTCTAAGCTCTAAAACCTAAATCATAAAAATCGGTAATCCTAAACCTAAAAAACAACCTAAGCCATAAACCTTAAATCCTAAAAAACCCTAAGAAACGCTTAACCCTTAAAAAGACTAAAAACCCTAAGACCCCCAAACCTAAAATCTCTAAGCTCTAAATCCTATAGAGCCCTAAATAGTATATTCTAAACCTTTGAAAACACAAAAAAAACCCTAAGCCCTAAACTCTAAACCTAAAAAAACTTAACCTATAAAACCCAAAGCCCTAAACCCTAAAAACCATGATAAGACTCTTAACCTAAAACCCCAAACCTAAAAAAAAAACCTAATACCTAAATCCTAAACCCTAACTTAAAACCCTAAATCCTAAGCCTAAAACCCTAAGAAACCATTAACCCTAAACCTTAAGAAACCCTAAATCCTATAAACCCTAAAAGCCATTCAAAACCCCTACAAAAACTCTAAGCTCTAAACCTTAAATCTTAAAGATTAGTAAACCCTAAACCCAAAAAGCAATAAAAAATCCTAAGCCCTAAACCCTAAGAAACCTTAAACCCTAAACCTTAAGAAACCCAAAATCCTATAAACCCTAAAAATCATTCAAAACACCTACAAACCATAAGCTCTAAACCTTAAATCTTAAAGATTCGTAAACCCTAAAACTAAAATAACACACAAAAAAAAAATCGAAAGGCCTAAACCCTAACCCTAAAAAACCCTAAGATAAAGTTAACCCTTAAAAACTTTAAAATACCCAAAAACCCCTAAATCAAAAAAAAACTCTAAGCTCTAACCCTATAAAGACCTAAATCGTATATGCTAATCCCTGAGAACACAAAAAAAAACCTAAGCCCTATACCATAAAACCTAACCTAAAACACTAAATCCTAAACCTAAAAACATAGGAAACCCTAAACCCTAAACCTTAAGAAACCCTAAATCTTATAAAACCTAAAAACACCCTAAAAACCATTTAAAATCCCTACAAAACCCAAAGCTCTAAACCTTAAATCCTATAAATTCATATACCCTAAACATAAAAAAGACAAAAAAAAACCTAAGCCCTAAACCCCAAACCCTAAGAAACACTTAACCCTTAAAAACCCAAAAGAACCCTAAACCTAAAAAACTCTAAGCTCTAAACCCTATTAAGCCCTAAATCATATATGCTAAATCCTACAAAACACAAAAAACCCTAAGCCCTAAACCCTAAACCTTTAAAACCCTAAAAAACCTAAACCTAAAAAACCCAAAGCCCTAAACCCTAAAAACATAGATAAGACCATTAACCTAAACCCCTAAACATTAAAAAAACCTAAGCCCTAAACCCTAAACCCTAACCTAAAACCCTAAACCTTAAGAAACCCTAAATCCTATAAACCCTAAATACCATTAAAACCCCTACGAAACCATAAGCTCTAAACCCTAAATCTTAAAAAAATTTAAACCCTAAACGTTAAAATCACAAAAATACCCTAAGCCCTAAACCGTAAACCTATAAAACCCTGAAAAACCATAACTTAAAAAACCCTTAAAACCTAGATAAAACCCTTAACCTAAATCCCTAAACCTATAAAAACCCTAATCCCTAAGCCCTATAAAGTCCTAAACCGTATATGCTTAACCCTAAAAGACACAAAAAAATCCTAAAAAAACTGTAATCCCTAAACTCTTAACCTATAAAATCCTAATAAACCTTAATCTAAGAAACCCAAAGTGCTAAACCCTAAAAACATAAATAAAAACCTTAACCCAAAACCCTAAACCTTAAAAAATCATAAACACTAACCTAAAACCCTAAATCCTAGACCTAAATCCCTAAGAAACCCTAAACCCTACACCTTAAGAAACCTTAAATACAATAAACCCTAAAGGACATTTAAACCTCAACAAAACCCTAAGATCTAAACCGTAAATCGTTAAAATCCGTAAACCTTACACCTAAAAAACACAAAAAAAAAAATACTAAACCCTAAGAAACACTTAATCCGTAAAACCCATAAAACCCCCTAAATCTAAAAAACTCTGAGATCTAAACCATATAAAGCCTAAATTGTATATGCTAAAGCCTAAAAAACACAAAAAAACTTAAACCCTAAACACTAATCCTATAAAACCCTAATAAAAAAACTTTACTTCAAAAACCCAAAGCCCTAAATCCTAAAAACCTACATAAAATCATTAAACTAAAACTCTAAATTGACAAAAACCCTAAGCCCTACACCCTAAACCCTAACAGAAAACCCTAAATACTAAACCTAAAACCGTAAGAAACCCTAAATCTTACAAACCCAAAAATAAACCCTAAAACCATTTAAAACCCCTACAAAACCATAAGCTCTAAATCCTAAAATTATGTAAACCCTAAACCTAAAAACACACAAAAACCCTAGGCTGTAGCCCTAAATCTTAAAAAAAAAAAAAAAAAAAAAAACCATAAGAAACACTGAACCCTTAAAACCCTAAAAAACCCAAAAACCCCTAAACTTAAAAAACTCTAAGTTCTAACCCCTATAAAGCCCTAAATAGTATATATTAAACCCTTAAAAACATACACAAAACATACTAAGCCCTAAAACCTAAAGCTTTAAAATCCTAAAAATACCTTAACCTAAAAAACCCAAAGCCCTAAACCTAAACCCTAGAAAAAACCTTGTACCTAAAACCCAAAACCTAAAAAGCCCCTAAATTCTAAACCTAAAACCCTAAGAAACCCTTAACCTTAAAACTTGAAAAACTCTAAATCCAATAAAACCGAAAATAAACCATAAAACTCATTTAAAAACCCTAAGCTCTAATCCCTAAATCCTAAAAATCCATAACCCTAAACCTAAAAAACACAAAAAAACCCTAAGCCATAAATCTTAAACCCTAAGAAACACTTAACCCTTAAAAACCATAAAAACCCTAAGACCCCCACACCTAAAATCTCTAAGCTCTAAACCCTATAGATCTCTAAATTGTATATTTAAACCTTTGAAAACACAAAAAAAAAAAAAAAAAAAAAAACCCTAAGCCCTAAACTCTAAACCTATAAAACCCAAAAGAAAACCTTAACCTAACACACCAAAAGCCCTAAACATTAAAAACCTAGATAAGACCATTAACCTAAAACCCTAAACATTAAAAAAACCTAAGCCCTAAACCCTAACCTTAAACCCTAAATCCTAAACCTAAAACCCTAAGAAACCCTAAACCCTAAACCTTAAGAAACCCTAAATCCTATAAACCCTAAAAACCATTCAAAACCCCTACAAAACCCTAAGCTCTAAATCTTAAATCTTAAAGATTCGTAAACCCTAAACTTAAAATACACTAAAAAAATCCCAATACCTAAACCCTAAAAAACCCTAAGAAATCCTAAACCTTAAGAAACCCTAAATCTTATAAACCCTAAAAAACCCTAAAATCCATTTAAAATCCCTACAAAAGACAAAGCTCTAAACCTTAAATCCTAAAAATCTTTAAACCCTAACCCTAAAAACACACAAAAACCCTAGGCTGTAACCCTAAATCTTATAAAAAACCCTAAGAAACGCTGAACCCTTAAAATTCTAAGAGATCGAAAAACCCCTAAACCTAAAAAACTCTAAGTTCTAAACCCTATAAAGCCTTAAATCGTATATATTAAACCCTAAAAAACATACACAACAAAAAAAAACTAAGCCCTAAATCCTAAATCTTTAAAATCCTAAAAAAACCTTAACCTAAAAAACCCAAAGCCTTAAACCTAAGCCCTAGAAAAAACCTTTTGTTTAAAACCGAAAACATAAAAAACTCCTAAATTCTAAACCTAAAACCCTAAGAAAGCCTTAACCTTAAAACTTAAGAAACCCTAAATCCTATAAACCCTAAAATAAACCCTAAAATCCATTTAGAATTCCTAAAAACCTTAAGCTCTAAACCCTAAATCCTAAAAATCCGTAACCCTAAACCTCAAACACACAAAAAAACCTAAGTCATAAACCCTAATCCCTACAAAAAACTTAAGAAACACTTAACCCTAAAAAACTCTAAAAACCCTAAGACCCCCAAACCTAAAATCTCTAAGCTCTAAACCCTATAGAGCCCTAAATTGTATATTCTAAACCTTTGAAAACACAAAAAAAAAAAAAAAAAAAACTAAACTCTAAACTCTAAAACTATAAAACCATAAAAAACCTTAACCTAAAAAACCCAAAGCCCTAAACCCTAAAAACCAGATAAGACCCTTAACCTAAAACCCTAAGAAAACCTTAACCCTAAACCTTAAGAAACCCTAAATCCTATAAACCCTAAAATAAACCTTAAAACCCAGTCAAAACCCCTAGAAAACCCTAAGCTCTAAACCTTAAATCTTAAAGATTCGTAAACCATAAACCTAAAAAAGACTAAAAAAATCCTAATCCCTAATCCCTAAGAAACCCTAAAAAACCCCTAATAGCCATTTAAAATCCCTACGAAACACAAAGTTCTAAACCTTAAATCCTAAAAATTCATAAACCCTAAACCTAATAACGACAAAAAAAACCTAATCCCTAAACCCCCAAACCCTAAGACACTTAAGCGTTAAAACCCCCAAAAAACCCTAAACCTTTAAAACCCTAAAAAACCTAAACATAAAAAATACTAAGCCCTAAACCCTAAAGCTTTAAAATCCTAAAAATACCTTAACCTAAAAAACCCAAAGCCCTAAACCTAAACCCTAGAAAATACCTTGTACCTAAAACCCAAAACCTAAAAAACCCCTAAATTCTAAACCTAAAACCCTAAGAAACCCTAAACCTTAAACCTTAGGAAACCCTAAATCCTAAACCCTAAAGCCCATTTAAAACCCCTAAAAAATCATAAGTCATAAACCCTAAATCATAAAAATTCATAACCCTAAACCTTAAAAACGCTAGAAAACCTAAGCTCTAACCCTACACCCTAAAAAACCCTAAGAAACACTTAATCCTTAAGACCCAAAACCCCTAAAACTAAAAAAATCTAATCTCTAAACCTTATTAAGCCCTAAATCGTATATGCTAACACTAAAATACACAAAAAAAAAAAAAACCCTAAGCCTAAACCCTAAACATATAAAACCCTATAAAACCTAAACCTAAAAAACCAAAAGCCCTAAACCCTAAAAACCTAGATAAAATTCTTGCCCTAAAACCCTAAGCCCTACATCTTAAACCCTAACCTAAAACCCTAAATCCTTAACTAAACACCCTAAGAACCCTAAACCCTAAACCTTAATAAACCTAAAATACCCAAAAACCCCTAAACCGAAAAAACTCTAAACTCTAACCCTATAATGCCCTAAATCGTATATCCGAAACCATAAAAACACAAAAAAAAAAAAAAAAAAACCCAAGCACTATACCCTAAACCCTAACCTAAAACCCTAAATCCTAAAACTAAAAACATAGATAAAACCCTTAACCTAAATTCCTAAACGTAAAACAACCCTAAGCCCTAAACCCTATAAAGCCCTAAATTGTATATGCTAAACCTTAAAAAAAAAAAAAATCCTAAAATAACCCTAAGCCATAAACCCAATAAACGTAGATAAAAACCTTAACCCAAAACCCTAAACCTAAAAAATCCATAAATACTAACCTAAAACCCTAAACCCTAGACCTAAAACGATAAGAAACCCCAAACCCCTAAACCTTAAGAAACCCTAAGTACAATAAACCCTAAAAACCATTTAAACCTCAACAAAACCCTAAGCCCTAAGCCGTAAATCCTTAAAATATATAAACCTTGAACCTAAAAAACACAAAAAAAAACTAAACCCTAAGAAACACTTAATCCTTAAAACCCATAAAAAAACCCAAAAACCCCTAAACCTAAAAGACCCTAAGCTCTAAACCATATAAAGGCTAAATCATCTATGCTAAAGCCTAAAAAACACAAAAAGAAACCCTAAGTCCTAACCACTAAACCTATAAAATCCTAAAAAAAATATAACCTAAAAAACCCAAAGCCCTAAACCCTATAAACCTACATAAAACCATTAAACTAAAACTCTATATAGAAAAAAACCCTAAACCCTAACCTAAAGCACTAAATCCTAAACCTAAAACCATAAGAATCTCTAAATCCTACAAACCCAAAATTAGACTCTAAAACCATTTAAAACTCCTACAAAACCCTAACCTCTAAACCCTAAATACTAAAAATCTGTAAACCCTAAACCTGAAAACACACAAAAACCCTAGGTTGTAACCCTAAATCTTAAAAAACCCTAAGAAACACTTAACCCTTAAAACCCTAAAAAACCCAAAAACCCCTAAACCTAAAAGATTCTAAGCTCTAAACCCTATAAAGCCCTAAATCGTATATGCTAAACCCTAAAAAACATACACAAAAAACCCTAAGCCCTAAACCCTAAATCTATAAAATACTAAAAAACCTTAACCTAACAAACCCAAAGCCCAAAACCTAAAAATCCCCTATATTCTAAACCTAAAACCCTAAGAAACCCTAAACCTTAAACCTTAAGAAACCCTAAATCCTATAAACCCTAAAATAAACCCTAAAACCCTTAGCTCTAAACCCTAAATCCTAAAAATTCATATCCCTAAACCTAAAAAACACAAAAAAACCTACGCCGTAAACCCTAAACCCTTAAAAACCCTATGAAACACTTAACCCTTAACCCTAAAAACCCCAAACGTAAAATCTCTAAGATCTAAACCCTATAAATCCCTAAATTGTATATTCTAAACTTTCAAGCACACAAAAAACCCTAAACCCTAAACTCTAAACCTATAAAACCCTAAAAAACCCAAGGCCCTAAACCCTAAAAACCTAGATAAGACCCTTAACCTAAAACCCTAAACCTTAAAAAAAACTAATACCTAAACCCTAACCTAAAACCCTAACCCTAAGAAACCCTAAACAGAGACCTTAAGAAACCCTAAATTCTATAAACCCTAAAACAAACCCCAGAAACAATTTAAAACTGCAAAACCCTAAGCTCTAAACCTTAAATCTTAAAGATTCACTACACCATTTTAGGCCTATGGCCACACTAAATCTGGACAACATTTGTAAAGTGTTGCCTATAATGTTTTTGGGCACGCTTTTAAAGCGTAACTAATGTTTTTAACTTTTGGCTTCGATAATATTGGCAACACTTATAAAAGGTACTCTTTAATGGTATAGGCTACACTTTATAAGTGTTGATATATCATGATATAATTGGCAACAACTATTTATATATATGGCCACATTTTAAAATGTGCTATTTTTATAATTGAAAAAACAACACATTACAAGTGTAGCCTTAATGTTTTCACTAATATATAATATTCCCTCCAACATTTTCAAGCCCCGCTCCAATTGTTATTTGGGAAAAAAAATGTCATAAAACATAAAACCTTTCAACTCTAGGTTTTTTCCCTTATCAGAAAAAATTTATAATTTCTTGAAGAACAAAATTTGCTCCAAATATAAGATTTTCCCCAACTTTTAGGTCTTTGCTCCAAATCTAAAACTTTTCAAGGGCTCACAAATTAACATGTATTTCTTCATCAACACATAAAGTAAAGATTTTTCACAAAGCAAAGTGAAGAATCGTTTGAAAATTTTGTTCATTACTATCAGACTACGATGTTGCTCCAATCTGAAAAATTGCTCATTGTGAATCGCTCATCTAGCTGTTCTTGTCAGCTTGAAGAACAAAATTTGCTCCAAATCTGAGTTTTTTCATTGTTCTAGTCTAGTTGGTGAACATGATAGAACAAATTTCTTCACTTCAGAAGATGGTGTCTTAAAGCTTCATAACATTGAGAGGATTTTGTTGGAATAGAGTTTATCAGGTAAAAATTTAATCTTTAAAAGTCTAAATTTATAGCATCTGGGTTTATTTTTCTGATATTCTTGTTTTGTTGAGATTATTTTTTGTTGATTTTTCGGAGTCTAGCTCATTTTTGTCCCCCAAACTGGTTGTTGCCAGCTATGTTCTACTATCTCCATGAATTTCTCATCCTCAGTTAAAATGTTGATGAACCTGAATGACTTTCTTCTCAAGGCTATAGCTGTGGCGATTTCTATATGTATTGGGGAGTTATCTGAGAAGTGTTTTTCCTCAAATTGAGTTGTAATGTGACCATATGAAATACATTCCTCGTTACATAATGCCCTGTCTATTTTGCTCCAAATGTGCCTATTAGTCCAAGTAAATACTCTTTCGATCGCTTTCATATCAGTTAGGATTAGAGTATCAATTAGTTGCTGGAAATCTCTACTCTCACTTTTGTTTACTGGTTGGCCTCATTTTCTATCCTCAAATTATAACGGAGAGTTGAAGTTTCCACATATGCACCAAAGGGTAGTTAGGTTAGCACCCAACCTCATTAAACTGTCCCATAGGTCCCTTCTCTCTTATAGATTATACAACGAGAGTAAATGTTATGTTTTATTACTAACATCCTTTCTGTTATCGCGGCTACGTACATGGTGTGGTTGATTATGAAGGCTTATTTTTTATTCTGGATGAATACATATTTATTCAGCTTTCTTCATTTATTTGGTGATGTTATCTATATGTTCTCTACAATTTTTATTTTGTTAGGAAAATCTCTCATGTACGTGCTAACCTATGGCTTAAAGCAATGCTTGATTACCTTTGTCATGACACTAGAATCTTTCCTTATGTTGAGAAGATTTAGTAGTCAATATTTAACCCAAGCATTTATTTGATCTATACAATTTTTTTTGGCAAAAAGTTTATTTGTTGTGTTGTAAATATTTGTCATGAATTAATGGAGTAATTGGTGTTCTGTAGGGTAAGTTTCTTTTATTAAGTTAAATTTAGCCTAGTGGACCTTAGTGAGAATGTATATTGGTTTAACATAAGCCTCTGTATTTTGATCATTAATGGGCTTTAAATTTGGAAGTTGGGGAACAAAAATTTCTAAACAAATTTTATTTTGTGGTATCATTCAATATTGATTTGAGTTGTGGTTTATTCAACTTTCTGCATAGACCTAAATACACTGTTGCAGTGCCCATGGAGGGTGGCTGTTGTGATTTAGCCAATGTATAAGCAGTTGAGAATCAACTTCCAGCTGAATTTTCCTATACCCATGATGTATGCACCAGTGCACCCCATGAATTGTAGCTCGAATCTCCACCTGGTGATTGATTCCTAAGCCGAGAGGAATAGAGAATGCATAGATAATGTTACCCTGCTAGTCCCTCAAAATACCTCCACCTCTAATCTTGCCCGGATTAGTCATTGTGCTTCCATATGTATTTAGCTTATACTCATTTTGTGAACTTCATTTTTTGGTTCCAAACTCCACCATTTCATCATCAGATTCTTTAAGGGAGTGTGTCTACGGGTGATCCCAAAGAAAGTTGAATAAAACTTCCAAATGTGATTGGGAAAATGACCATTAACAAAAGTATGTGGAATGTTATCCTCCCCTTGTCTAATACAACAAGAACACAAAGCTAGACTTTTACCAAAAATGATGATTTTTTCTTTGGTAGGCAGCTTCCCTCTCAAAGCTTTCCAATTATGAAAATAAATTTTGAAAGGGATGTGCTCATGCCAATTATGACTATTGGTCGTATCCTTGATACCATTTTGCCTGATGATGTGCCAAGCTGAAGAACAAGAGAACCCGCCAGTTTCATTATTTTTCCAGTTTGCTTCATCTAAAACTCCAACCTGGTTATCAATCATAGTATTTAAAATAATTGGAACAATCAATGGTGGGGCATGCCGCCTCACCATAGTTTCATTCCACTATCCAAAATTAAGGAAATTGAAACAAGTTTTGAGTATTCATTTCACTAAAGTGTATAACAGATGAGTTTCCTATGTAAACCGTGCAAAATGAATTTGGTGATGAGTATTTAAATTCACTCACAAAACTTTAACTTTTAATATTTGAATTCCATTTATTTACTTTCTTTCTTAATTGTGTCTATCCTATTAATTTTACTTATTTTTCCATTGAAGTATAATCAACATTCATAAACATTTGTGGACGATTCAAGGTTTGATTTGGCATAGCACAAGTGCTGAGTAGGTAAGAAACTTTTATCATCTCATAACACATGATTGTGATAACTGACTCGTGACTTTTAAAACATATTTGTGAAGTAGATAAAGATTTAATGATTGCTACTGAAAGATTAAATATTAATATCTTCTTCTAGGAATTTAAATATCCCATCCAAGGATAGGATGAATTTAGCAAGGTATAGTAAAGAGTATATTACTGGTGTTGAATCATTTCTAGATTTTGCTTACTCTTATGGAGATCCTCAAGGAGAGGAAATTCAGTGTCCATGTGCAAAATGTTGTAATAATCATTGGACTCGAAGGAATGTAGTGTATGATCATCTAATATGCTATGGATTTGTTAAAGGTTATACTATATGGATCAATCACGGGGAATGGGATATCAATTTTAATGTTGACGATGATATGGATTACTCGCGTGATGATATTGATGGGTTCTTGAATGATCAATTTAGAGATGTTACACAGGCTAAAGGAGTTTATAATGGTCCAAATGAAGATGCCAAGAAATTCTATAACTTTGTTGAAGAGGCAAGCCAAGCATTATATCCTAGTTGTACAGGATTCTCTAAATTATCATTCACACTTCGTTTATATCTTTTGAAGTGTCTGCATGGAGGGAACAATGAATCATTCACTTCTCTTTTAGAGTTGTTAAAAGAGGCGATGCCCGATTTGAACATTCCTCCATCTTACAATAAAACCAAGTCTATGGTTAAGAATCTTGGTCTTGATTATGAGAAAATTGATGCATGCCCCAATGATTGCATGTTGTTCATGAATGATCATAAGGATGATGAATTTTGTCATACTTGTGGAGCTTCATGATATATTAAATCTCCTGAAGTTGATAGTAAGCTTGAGCCTTCAAAAAAACAACATCGAGTTTCAGCAAAGACTTTGAGACACTTTCCATTAATTCCTTGACTCAAAAGGCTATTTATGTGCTCAAAGACAGTAGATTCTTTGAGGTGGCATGACGAGGAGCGTTCTAAAGATGGAAAGTTAAGGAATCCCACTGATGGTCTAGCATGGGAAGATTTTGATAGATTGCATCCAGATTTTGCACTAGATTGTCGCAATGTGAGACTTGGCTTGTCAAGTGATGGATTCAATCCATTTCGAACCATGAGTATATCACATAGCACATGGCTAGTTATGTTGATGGTGTATAATCTGCTGCCTTGGATGTGCATGAAATCTGAATATTCTATACTCCCTTTACTTATACATGGGCCGTGATCACCTGGAAATGACATTGATATTTACTTACAACCATTGATAGATAAGTTAAAATTATTGTGGGATTCTGGGGTTGAAACATATGATGCTTCAAGAAATCAAACTTTTCAAATGCGGGCAACACTTATGTGGACAATCAATGACTTTCCTGCATATGCTATGTTATCTGGTTGGAGTACAAAAGGAAAGCTTGCTTGTCCTTGTTGTAACTATGGCATTAATTCTCGCTATCTTAAACATTATAGGAAAATGTGTTATATGGATCATCGTATTTTTCTACCCATGGATCATCCATGGAGATCTAACAAAAGATCTTTCAATGGAAAAACTGAATTCAGGCCTCCTCCACCTTTCTTAAAGGGAACTGATGTGCTTAATAGCATACATGATTTTGAAAATGTGTTTGGAAAGAAGATAAAGAGATCAATTGATGGCCCATGGAAAAAAAGGTCAATTTTTTTTGAAATACCTTATTGGCAGCATAACTTGTTACGCCACAACCTTGATGTAATGCACATAGAGAAGAACATAGTTGATAGCATTCTTAGAACTCTTTTGGATATTTCTGGCAAAACAAAGGATCATGCAAAAGCCCGGTATGATTTGAAAGATATGGGAATTAGGAAGAACCTTCATCCAAAAGATACAGAAGATAGTAAGAGAACAAAGTTTGCAAAGGCGTGTTTCTCAATGACAAATGGAGAGAAATCAATTTTTGGTGGAGTTTTAAAGACAGCCAAGCTACCTGATGGTAGTGCCTCCAATATATCTAGGTGTGTGCAGTTGGATGAAAGAAAAGTGTCTAATTATAAAACCCATGATGCTTATTTCATGTTACATTACTTGCTTCCAATACCAATTAAAAGCATTCTTCCTGATCATATGGCTATTCCTTTGATTCGTCTTAGTTCCTTCTTCTGTCATTTATGTCAAAAAGTAATCACATTGGAGGAATTGGATTGCTTAGAAGTAGAGATCATAGAAACAATAAATCAGTTGGAGCGAATTTTTCCTCCTTTTTTTGATATAATGATTCATTTGCCTATCCATTTGGCTAATGAAGTGAGATTAGGAGGTCTAGTTCAAAATCGATGGATATATTCCACTGAAAGAGAAATGGGTATATTCAAATCATACATCCGCAACAGACGTTATCTAGAAGTTGCATAGCAGAGACACGAGTGGGAATAAATTGTATGAATTTATTCTCTAAATATCTACATGGGGGTGTGCATACCAGATTTAATAGAAGAGCCCAAAATAATGATGAATGTGACCCAAGTGGTGCAGAAGCTGTGAGTTTGTTTCCTAACAAAGGAGTTCCTTTAGGAGCAAAGAAAACTGATCCATTCATTTTAGATAGCAAGTGATTAAGTCAGGCACATGCATACGTATTGGGAAATTGTGACGAGGTTCAAGAATATATTAGGTACCTTAATTTGAATATAGTATTCTTTTTGTATAATTAATTTTTAACTTATTTTGTTTATTATTTTAACAAAAAAAAGTACATGTTGTGTAGAGAGCATGAGCAAGAGGTTAATAATCAGCCACGAAGATCTAAATGGAACAAGGCCAAGAATCATTGTCAAAACTTCTCTCAATGGTTTGAAACTCGTGCTTTACAAGAGGATGTGCCTGATTTGATAAAACAATTGTCTAGAAGACCAAATTCTGTTGCAAAAAGATATTTTGGGTATCTTATCAATGGATATAGATTCCATGTTAGGCAGCATGATGCAAGGCGTAAAACACAAAATAATGGTGTTAAACTAGTTGCCTCAACTACAAGCTTTGCAAGCTTAAAGGATAAAAATCCAATTGCTGCAGATTTGACTTATTATGGCAGAATAGTTGATATTGTTGAATTAGACTACTACATTCATTTTAAGGTTGTTCTATTTAAGTGCGATTGGTATGAGGTTGAAAATGATGCTTATGGCCTTACTTATGTATATTTTAACAAGAGATGCTCTCAGGAAGAGCCTTTTGTGCTTGGATCTCAAGTACACCAATGCTTTTATGTGCAAGATCCATATGATCAAGATAGACAATATGTTATAAAGACTGTTCCGAGAGACTTGTTTAACATGGGTGATGAAGTTGAATCTAATCTCCCATAAAGTTATGAAAACGAGCCATCTGAACATTTGATGGGACCATCTATACCAAATGATAATGGTGAAGTACTCTTAACAAGGACTGATGTACCAGAAACAATTATTGATGTGCCTTCGGAGGAATTTGTTACTCAACAACTTGAAGTTGAGTATGAAGAGGAGTTTAAAGTTGAGTCTGTAGATGAGTTTGAAGACGAGTCTGAAAATGAGTATGAAGATGAGTCTGAAAATGAGTATGAAGATGAGTTTGAAGATGAGTTTGAAGATGAGTCTGAAGAAGAGTTTGAAGATGATGCACCATGAGTTTCATTATTTTTGTGATGACCATATAGTGCTCACTTACTTTTTTTGTAATTTAATTGTTTTTCTTTTGGTACAAACACATTAAGATATCTAATATGTGGAACTGAAGATTAGATCGCTACAATGTTTAATATTTTGTTGGCTTTTTTCTTGCGCCCAATTGTTGTTTGGTTAAGTAATTTATGTTGGCTTCTTATCTGATTATTATTTTATTGAGGAACATGTACTTCTAGTTGAATATTGTTTTATTTAGCTGTTTGTTATTTATATACTTATTTGTTTCCTTTTATTATCAGGCAGTAGACATTAGAGGCAAACAATGAGCTCCTGGTTTTGTCGCTGTCCTGAGTTCGTCGGTTCGAGAGAGGTACAACTATTTACGTTTAATTTTTCCTTGTTTGTTTCAGACCAAGAGTGTTATGTGTTGTTGTGACTGAAATAGTGAGCTGCTAGTTTGTATCAGTTTCTTAGTTGATATGATTTGATCTGTTTTCTTGAAGTTAACTGAGTCTCCTTTTAGTTTGTTCAAGATGGTCTGTAGTTCATTCAGTCGCGATTTTAAGTATGCCTGCTATATGTTCTGGGTTCTCGAAATGGTGTTGTAAAATCTGGTAGTTTACCTTTCTCTCCAAGTGTGGCTTAGTTCTCTTTTGCGCATCTTTTAAGTTAATCGTTGTATATCTCTATCTGATTGTTCTCAAATGATATCTGATGCTATGAGGCTTCAAGTTCTAATGTTCAATTTGATCAAAAAATTATTTGTCTAGGTCCCAATTTTGTTTGAATTTATAGAATTAGTTTAGTCGTGGCTCCAGCTTCCCTGCAAGGATATTGTGTCTGTACAGGTTATAGAATCAGTTTACAGTATATACAGTGCTAGAAGTTTTGGAAATTATAGAAATTGTGGAAACTCAACTACTACAATATGCTATTATACGATCTTGAAATGCAGGTCTGGAAACTCAATTTGTTGCAATATTATTCGATCTTTGGAAATTTTAGAAATTCTGGAAACTCAGCTGCTACAATCTGCTATTATCAATTACTCTTATATAGCTGCTACAATCTGCTATTATCAATTACTCTTATATAGCTGCTACAATCTGCTATAATATAGTGCTGGAAATTCTAGAAAGAGTTGAGCTTTTCTATAACTTCTAAAGACTTGGAATTTCTAGAAAGAGTTGGTGTGTGAGTTTTGCAGATGCACAGGACATAGGAAGGACAATGTTTCAAACTAATAAGTTATCCACTTGACTTCAAGTCTAAGAAAAAAACTTATAGTGAGGTATCTAGGCTGCATATGATGTGATAGATGTGCAAACGTATGTAGGTACTGAAATGCAAGCTCAAGGAACCTTTACATATGGCTTAAACACTAATGTACCACCATTTACTAGGAGTCATCAGAATGGATCCAGGAGTACTAATGACTATGCTAAATAGTTGCTATAAATCAGTATATGTCGTAAAGTTACAGTATTAATGTTTTTAACATCTTTTTACTTCATCAATAGAATTCAAAGAAATGTTGCCTATAGTCATCTATCAACCTTATATCAAAATTATATTGCTGCTACTTCTTTCACTTAAAGAACCTTATTATTTTGTAGGTTTACTTACTATGGGGAAATAAATCAAAGAGATTACAACAAAGCGAGAAGAATGAATCAATCAGCAATACTAAAAAAAAAAGGGTTTGAATCCAAACAATGCTCAAAGTCCATTAAAGAATTTGGATTTTGATATGCAATACCGATCAAGTGCTGAATTGGCCAACAAATTCAAGATTAAGAGAGAACAACTTGCAAATGAATGCAATGACAGAGCTAAGAAAGAGCAGGCACCAATACCACATAAAATAAAGAATTATGTGGATTTCATTCCACAACAAGGAAAGAGTAAATTGCTTGGGCACAAATCAGTAATTCAATCGTCTTCAAGGGAAGAGCTTAGAACCTCACATATGATTGCAGGGAAAGGACAAACTAAATAGAGGTTATTTCAATCTGGAGAGTCCGTTCAAGAGAAAGGAATTAAACTTCCTATGAATAACTCTAGGTTCCAAACGTCATTCAAGGAAGGTGTTACTCCTTCAGTACATATGACTGGAACAACACTAGGTAATAGAGAGGTACAAGATGATATTGAGGATCTACTGAACTTCAAACAGGTGAAGAGGAAGCCGGTCCGACCAGCCACCGGTATTGATCAGTTTCTGGCTAAGCAACAGATATACAATGAACATGATATTCATGATCTACCAAATTGCAAGTAGGTAAAGAGGAAGTCGGTCATACCAGCTAATAGTATTGATCAATTTCAAAATAATCAAGGGATACGCATAGATGATGAAACAAAACATTATAACCACACAATAGCTGATGTCAAATTTATGCATGCTCCTATTATTAATGAACGCAACAAAGGATTAGATGATCTTGTGGATCAAGAAGAACTCGGTGGAGATGAATGTGATGTAGAAGAAGAAATTGACATTGATTGTAGTACAAAAGGTATGTCTTAAACCTTATAAGATTTATTACTCATTATAAAAGAAATATCTTATTTCCTTTCTGTTACATCAATCTAGAAATATCAAAGCCAAAAAAAGTTAGAGGACAAACAACATGTAAGGATATTCACGCAAGAAATTTGGAAAAAAGAAAGGAGG
This sequence comes from Solanum pinnatisectum, assembly GCA_035578085.1. Lineage (NCBI taxonomy): Eukaryota > Viridiplantae > Streptophyta > Magnoliopsida > Solanales > Solanaceae > Solanum > Solanum pinnatisectum. The sequence continues at coordinate 98,633 of JAWPEI010000124.1, forward strand.
TGATATTTGATAAAGGACAAGCAATAGGACCAACTAATAAGATAGTGTCAGAATTAAGCAACTTTATAGGAACAATTGCAAGGAATCCTAGATTCATCAGCTTGATATACACTAGTTGGCATGCGGTGCCAAATGATACTAAAAAGCGCATGTGGGAATATATCAATGTAAGAACAATCACTTTTGAGATTTCATATTTTATTATTTGTTTTTACTTACTGAAGATAAATATATTTTATTTTGCATAGTCCAAATTTCTAATTCCAGTAGAAGGAAAGGAGTGGGTGATGACTGGTCTTTGTGATGCTTGGAGGCGACACAACCAAAAAATTAAAGAGAATTTTTTTGATAAAAACAGTACCCTTGAGGATATGCTAGCTAAACATCCTGATGGCATTCCAGATAATTAATTTCGTCAGCTGATCGAGTAATGGAAAAACCCAACTGTTCAAGTAAGGCTAGAATAGTGCATTTCTACTCATCGACATATTTTGCATCATATCTATTTTTTTTTTTTTTTGATTTATCAATTCAATTATCACTTTTTATTTAATAATAGGCCATATGCGAGATGAATTCTCAAAATAGGAAAAAACAAAAGTGGAGGCATCGAATGGGACCCATTAATTTTGCAAGAGTACGCATGGCATTGGTAATACTTAGCTGACATTTCTTCAAAAATCTGAATTTCATTTTTTTGTACTTTATTAGAAAATATTGATTTTTTTTTAATTTCTTTTGACATAATCTGTAGCGTGCAGCCAAAGACAACAACAAAGAACCATCAAAGCCTGAAATGTTTATTGCAACTCGTACCAAGATGGGAAAGAAAATCCATGTTGATACCCAAGCTGCAATAGTAAGTTTTTTAAAGAGGATTAGTAGTGAATTTGATTCAGACTTAAAATTTATATATTGTGGGGAGTTTGACTCCATTGAATTTTGCAAGTTCTAGGAGATATCAATTCTTTGTCGATGTCGCTGAATTGTTTACTAGGAAAAGTTGTTAAATTTTTTTAGTTCTTGATCGATATCATTGGACTAGAAATGAAATAGTACTTACAGTTCACTATGGATGCCAATTTTATTCAACAGGCTGAACTTCAGAATCGCCAAAATTCTGGGGAAACAGCTGATGATGCATTTAGGGCAGTGTTTGGAAAGGAGCAACCTGGTCGACCTAGGTGCTATGGTAGATCAGTGACAACAAGTTCTTTGAATAAAGATGAGGAAATTGACAATCTAAAACAAAAGCATGCCAATGAAATCACTTCTCTAAAGGAAGAATTGAGAGAAAAAATGCGACATTTATTCACTCAATTCTTTGCAAAACAACCCTGGATTGAATTTTCAAGATATACCAGGGTGTGTTGGATCTAACCTTGATTCACCTGTTGATGCAAGTAGCGCACAAGTTGTAAGAGGTACAAATCTTCCACATTCTTTAGGGTCAGCTCATGATTCAGTTCTTCAAAAGGTATTTTGTATTTCACATTTCCTGTTAATAGTCTGTATATTGTTTTTCTTCTAGTTGAGCTGGTGTTCTTGATAAAGAAATTCTGAACTTATTATACTATCTTGAATCTTTGAAAGTTTAGTTTGTACTTTGTTTTTGTCACTCATTGTCTAAAAATTTTTATACTTTTAGTTGTATGAGTGTTGTATTGTGTTGAAGGAGGACTCTAGTGATTTTGGGTTGTAGTTGTGTACTTTTTTTCCCTTGTTGTTTTACTGCTTTGAACTGTGATGGTTGTTGTGAGAGATGGTTTGAGTTGTCATCATGTTGCTGCTGGTTCTTGTTTCTAGGAATCTGTCTTTCCTTACTTTGGTACCCTATATCTCAGCCTCATTTTGTTGTATTCTTTTAATTGCTTCTCTCTTTTTCTTGCTTGTTTTACCTTTTGATTTGTTGTTTGAAGGAGTCTGATCATAATCTTTCCCATTCTGCTAATTGTTATCACCTGTAGGGCCTGGATGATCTTTCTTCTTTGTTTCACTGGTAGGAGTAATATATAAGATCTTGCCTCCCTAAAATATTATCATTGTTGTCCTAAATTTTCTGCACTTGACCCTGACTTGTAGCATTAACCCGAGACCTATCTGGAACTTGTTGTTTATTCTAAATGTGATGCTGAGGGGTAGCAGGGGCTCTATGGTCTAGATTATGGTCAATCTGAGTGTTCTCATGCCCAGTATGAGACATATTCCCCCCTTTGGATACCCCATCCTACAAATTAGTTGTGTTCTAACTAAGTCGGGCGGATAGTAGAGTGTTTGCAGACCTTACTACTACTTCAAGGATAATTGTTCTTTACACCAAAAATGAAAAAAAGAGAACTACAAGAACTCTAAATCTTCTGGATTGAACTGCTCTTGCCTTCAAAACATCTTTTCCATAAATAGCTTGATTGGAAATTATACAACAACTTCTCATTAATAGCTTTTGGTAGGATCTGCTATTTGTTAAAGTATATATACTTCATATTTTCTCTACTTCCGTTTTCCCTTCTGTTTCTGGACAACCTGGAGAAGATTTAGAAACTTGACCAGCGAACATAAATAATTACAATATAGATCCTGCTAGTATGCAATAAATTGTGTAAAAATAATCATCCCAAACAAATTTTAGATCTACATAGAAATATGTTACAGTGTTATAGAAGGCAAATAGCAAATCAAAACACATTGGTCTTCTAGGATTTTACCTTATAAAATAGTTCGATGCAATGATACAATTTAAAGTTTCTAATTAATATTTAGTGACTATTATTCTAAGCTATATTTCTATTTTTTTAATTATCAATATATCTATTTAGTGACTAGTGTTCTAAACCCCTTGGTTCTTGATTTTTTTTTCCTTCATTGGTGCTTGAGTTGAAGTGCCACCTAAGTGAAATGAAGTGTGATGTTTTGGGGTTTATGCTTCACCAAGTTTTAGATGGCAAACACATAAACTGACCCTTTCACATCACTAATATACTAAAAACCTAGTTTTGTAACATGTAGGAGGTTTTTCCGTTTTCATTTTTAGTCTTCACAGACTCAGTTAATGATGTCTTTCAGAAAAGTAGCTATGAACATCTCTTCTAAATTTAAATGGTGGGACAGTTTTCTCTTCGTGTTGTTCCTACAAAAAGCAGGTGGTATCAACCATAGTATTACTCTAAGTTGGTCTCTGCCAAGCACTAACTTTTTTTGATGAGCTTTTGATACACTATTGAGCCTCAATAACTGTTAGATTGTAAAGAATTATACATCATTCGTAAAACCATAAATACTAGACCTAAAACCCTAAGAAACCCTAAACCCTACATCTTAAGAAACCCTAAATACAATAAACCCTAAAAACCATTTAAACCCCAACAAAACCCTATGCTGTAAAACATAAATCCTTAAAATATTTAAACCTTAAACCTAAAAAACATTGAAAAAAAAATACTAAACCCTAAGAAACACTTAATCCTTAAAACCCATAAAACCAGAAACCACAAACCTAAAAAGCGTATGCTCTAAACCATATAAAGACTAAATCGTATATGCTAAAGCACTGAAAAACACACAAAAAAAATCTCTAAGCCCTAAACACTAAACCTATAAAACCATAAAACAAACTTAATCTCAAAACCCAAAGCCTAAACTCAAAAAACATACATAAAAGCAGTAAAACTAAAACTCTAAATGGAAAAAACCCTGCACCTAAACCATAACCTAAAACCTAAATCCTAAACCTAAAACCATAAGAAACCTAAATCCTACAAACCCAAAAATATACCTAAAACCATTTAAAACCCCTGCAAACCCTAACCTCTAAACCCTAAATCCTAAATATCTATAACCTAAACCTAAAAACACAAAAAAACCTATGCCATAAACCCTAAACCCTAAAGAACCTGAAACATAACCCTCAACCATAAAAGCCTAAAACCCCCAGGCCTAAAATCTCTCGGATCTAAATCCTATAAACCCTATGCCTAAACATTAAACACTAAAAAGCCCTTGGCCTAAACCTTAAATACTAAAAAACCCTAGCACGAAACCTTAAACACTAAAACAAACCCTTGAAACACTTAACCATGAAAAACCCAAAACCTCTAAACCTAAAAAAACTCTAAGCTCTAATCCATATTATGCCTAAATCGTATATGCTAAACCATAAAAATTCAAGAAAAACCTAAGCCTTAAACCCTAGACCTATAAAACCTAAAAACCTAAACCTAAAAACCCAAACCTTTATCCTAAACCTAAAACCCTATGAAACTCTAAACCTAAACATTAAATGCAGATCATATAAAACCTAAAATGAACCTAAAATCTATTTAAAATCCTAAAATCCTAAACTCTAGACCTAAATCCTAAATATCAGTAAAGCCTAAACCTATAAAACACAAAAAACTTTAAGCCCTAATTCTAAACACCTAAAAACATAACCCCTACACACCTAAAACCCCAAAAACCCTAAACCTAAAAAACTCTAAGCTCTGAACCCTATTAAGCCTAAATCGTATATGCTAAACCTAAAAAGTCCAAGAAAACCCCTATGCCTAAACCTATAAAACCATAAAAAAGCTAAGCCTAAAAACATTTATCCAAAACCTAAAAGCCTAAGAAACTCTAAGCTGTAACCATAAGAAACCTAAATCTTATAAAACCTAAAAGGAACCCTAAAATCCATTTAAAACCCATACAAATTCCTAAGCTCTAAATCTTAAATCCTAAAAATCATAAACCTAAACCTAAAAACACACAAAAAATAAAATCAAAGCCTAAATTCAATAAACCCTAAGAAACACTACACACCTAAAATCCAAAGCCCCTAAACCTAAAAAACACAAAGCTCTAAACCAAATAAAGCATAAATCGTATATGCTAAACCCTAAGAAACACAAAAGGCCCTAATCCCTAAACTCTAAACCTATAAAACCCTAAAAACCATAACCTAAATAACCCAAGACCTAAACCCTAAAACCTAGATAAAACCCTTAACCTAAAACCTTAAACATAAAAAATCACAAGCCTAAAGCGTAAACGCTAACCTAAAACCCTAAATCATAAACCTAAAACGCTAAGAAACCGTAAACCCTAAACATTAAAACTCTAAATCCTATAAACCCCAAAATAAACCTAAAACCCTACAATACCTAACCTCTAAATCCTAAATCCTAAAAATATGTAAACTCTATACCTATAAAACCCAAAAAAAAAAAAAAACCTAAACCTAAACCTATAAAACCCTAAAAACATTAATCTAAAAACCCAAAGCCCTAAACCTAAAAACCTAGATGAAACCCTTAACCTAAAATCCCAAACCTAAAATAACTATAAGCCTAAGCCTAACCTCAATCCATTAATTCTAAACCATAAACCCTAAGAAACACTTAACCCTTAAAAACCCTAAAAACACAAAAACCCAAAACCTAAAAACTCTAAACTCTAAACTCAATAAAGCGATAAATGTTATATTTTAAACCATAAAGAACACAAAAATCCCTAAACCTAAACCTATAAAACCCTAAAAAACATTGATCTAAAAACCTAAATCCTAAACCCTAAAAACCTAGATGAAACCCTTAACCTAAATCCCAAACCTAAAATAACCATAAGCCTAAACTAACCTAAATCCATAAATCTAAACCTACAACCCTAAGAAACCCTAAACCCTAAACCTTAAGAAACCTTAAACCTTATAAACTCTAAAATAAACCTAAAAACCATTAATACCCTACAAAACCCTAAGCTCTAAACCCTAAATCCTAAAAATAGGTAAACCACGAACCTAAAAGCATAAAACTATAAATACTAAACCACTAAAAATCCTAAGAGATGCTTAACCATAAAGCCTTAAAAATTGAAAAACCCCTAAACCTAAAATGCTCTAAGCTCTAAACCCTATAAAGCCATAAATCCTATATACTAAACCCTAAAAACCACGAAAAAACTCTAAGAAACACTTAAACCATAAAACCATAAAAAAACCCCTAAAAACCCCAAACCCAAAATAGTATAAGCTCTAAACCCTATAGATCCTAAATAGTATATGTAAAATCCTAAAAATCACAAAGAATCCTAAGCCCTAAGCCTAAACCTATAAAATCTGAAAAAGCTGTAACTTAGAAACCTAAAAACCTATATAAAGCATTATCCTAAATCACAGGCGTAAAAAAAAAAAAAAAACCTAAGCCCTAAGCCTAACCTAAAACCATAAATCCTAATCCTAAACCCTTAAGAAACCCTAAACCCTAAACCTTTAGAAACCACCATCCTATAATACCTTAAAAATCCTAAAACCATTTAAAACCTAAGCTCTAAACCTTAAATCATAAAAATCTATAAACCATTAACCTAAAAAGCACAAAAAATAAAAATAAAAATAACTAAGCCTCATCCTAAACCCTAAGAAACACATAACTCTTAAAACCCAAAGCCCTAAACCTAAAAAAACTCTAAGCTCTAAAACCTATAAAGCCCCAGATCATATATGCTAAGACCACTGAAACACAAACCATAAGAAAGCCTAAATCCTATAAACATTAAAATAAGCCTAAAACCATTTAATACCACTACAAGGCCCTAGCTCTTAACCTAAATCGTAAAAATTAGTGGATCCTAAACCTAAAAACACAAAAACACTAAGGGTAAACCCTAAAAATCCTAAGAACATAAACCAAACCCTACAAAACACTAAAAACTAAAACCCTAAAAGCCTCCAAACTTTAAGGCCCATGAAGCCTAAATCGTATATGCTAAACCCTAAAACACAAGCAAAAGGCCTAAAGGCCTCAGCGAAACACCTAAGCCTAAAGCCTAATAACTGGATAAAACCCATAACCTAAACCTAAACCTAAAAATCCTAGGTCCTAAACCTAAGCAGTAACATAAAACCCTATATCTTGAACCTAAAACCCTTAACCTAAACCTTAAGAAACGCTAAATCTAATAAACCTAAAATAAACAATAAAATCCATTTAAAACCCCTACAAAACCCCAATGTCTTAACCACAAATCCTTAAAGTCCGTAAACCCAAAACCTAAAAAACACAAAAAAAAAACCTAAACCCAAATACCAAAACCATAAGAAAAAAATAACCCTTAAAACCCTAAAAATATCAAAACCTTAACCTAAAACTCTGCTCTAAACCTTAAATCTTAAAGATTAGTAACGCTAAACCTAAAAACACTAAAAAAAATCCTAGCCCTAACCCCTAAAAACCCTAATAACCATTTAAAATCCCTACAAAACACAAAGCTATAAACCTTAAATCATAAAAATTCGTAAAACCTAAACCTAAAAAGACAAAAAAAACCTAAGCTGGCCTAAACCCCCAAACCCTAAGAAACACTTAGCTTAAAAACCCAAAAACACTCTAAACCTAAAAAACCCTAAGCCCTAAACCCTAAGCCTTTAAAACCCAAAAAAAACTAAACTTAAAAAAACCAAAGCCCAAAACCCAAAAACCTAGATGGACCATTAACCTAAAACCCTAAACATTAAAAAAACCTGAAAGGCCCTAAACCCTAACTTAAAACCCTATGTCCTAGGCCTAAGCCCTAACCCTAGGCCCTAAGCCAGAAATACTAAATCATATAGGCCCTAAAATAGATCCTAAAACCATTTCAAAACCCCTACAAAACCCTAAGCTCTAAACCCTAAATCTTAAATATATGTAAACCTAATCTTAAAAATAAGAAAAAAATACCCCAAACCTATAAAACTTTGAAAAACCTTAACTTAAAAAACCCAAAAAACCTAGATAAAACCCTTAACCTAAGTCCCTAAACCTAAAAAAACATAAGCCCTAAACCTATAAAGCCCTAAATCGTATATGCTAAACCGAAAAAAATACAAAAAAATCCTAAAAAACACTAATCCCCTACCCTTAACATTATAAAATTCTAATAAACCTTAACCTAAAAATCCCAAAGGCTAAACCCTAAAAACATAGATAAAACCTTAACCAACCCAAAGCCTCAAAAAACCCTAAACCCTAAAACTAACCTAAAACCATAAATCCTAGACGTAAAACCCTAAGAAACCCTAAACCCTACATCTTAAGAAACCTAAATACAATAAACCATTTAAACCCCAACAAAACCCTATGCTCTAAACTGTAAATCCTTAAAATATGTAAACCTTAAACCTAAAAAACACAAAAAGTAACCTAAACCCTAAGAAACACTTAATCCTTAAAACCCATAAAAACCCCAAAAACCCTAAACATAAAAAACTGTAATCTCTAAACCATATAAAGCCTAAATCGTATATGCTAAAGCCTTAAAACCATAAAAAAAAAAAAACCTGGTCCTAAACACTAAACCTATAAAACCATAAAACAATCTTAAACTCAAAAACCCAAAGCCCTAAACCCTAAACCCTAAACCTAAACCACAACCTAAAACCCTAAATCTAATCCTAAAACCATGAAACCCTAAATCCTACAAACCCAAAAATATGCCTAAAACCATTTAAAATCCTACAATCCTAACCTCTAAACCCTAAATCCTAAAAATCCATAACCTAAACCTAAAAACACAAAAAAACCCTATGGCATAAACCTAAACCACTAAAGAACCACAAACACTTAACCATCAACCATAAAAATACTAAAACCCCCAAACCTAAAATCTCTAAGATCTAAACCTATAAACCCTATGCCCTAAATATTAAACACGAAAAAACCCTAGGCCCTAAACCTTAAACACTAAAAAACCGAAGAAACACTTAACCTAAAATATCGAAAACCCATAAGCCTAAAAAACTCTAAGCTCTAATCACTATTAAACCCTAAATCGTATATGCTAAACCCTAAAAATCCAAGAAAAACCCTAAGGCCTAAACCTAGACCTATAAAACCTAAAAGCCTAAACCTAAAAACCCAAACCTTTATCCTAAACCTAAAACCCTAAGAAACCCTAAACCTTAAGCCTCGACCATATAAAACCTAAAATAAACACTAAAATCCATTTTAAAAAGCCTAAAAATCCTAAGCTCTAGACCCTAAATCCTAAAAATCAGGACACCAAAACCTAAAAAACACAAAAAACCTAAGACCTAAACTCTAAAACCCTAAGAAACATAACCCCACACACCCTAAAATCCCCAAAACCCATAACTTAAAAAGCTCTAAGCTCTAAACCCTATTAAGACCTAAATTGTATATGCTAAACCCTAAAAAATCGAGAGAAAACCCTATGCCCTAAACCTATAAAACCATAAAAAACCTAGGCTAAAATACCCAAAACTTTATCCAAAACCTAAAAGCCTAAGAAACTCTAAGCATAAACCTTAAGAAACCCTAAATCTATAAAACCTAAGGAACCCTAAAATCCATTTCAAAACCCTACAAAATCCTAGCTCTAAATCCTAAAAATTCGTAAACCCTAAACCTAAAAAACACACAAAAAAAAAAATAAGCTAAGGTCAATAAACCTAAGAAACACTTAACCCTTACACACCCTAAAAAACCCAAAACCCCTAAACCTAAAAACTCCAAGATCTAAACCATATAAAGCCTAAATTGTATATGCTTAACCCTAGAAACACAAAAAGACCTAACCCTAAACTCTAAACCTATAAAACCCTAAAAAACCATAGCCTAAATAACTTGACCAAGCCTAAACCCTAAAAACCTAGATAAAACCCTTAACCTAAAACCTTAAGCATAAAAATCCCAAGCCTAAACTAAATCTAACTTGAAAACCTAAATCGTAAACCTAAAATGCGAAGAAACCATAAACCCTAAACATTAAGAAACTCTAAATCTATAAACATAAAATAAACCCTAAAACCATTTTAAAACCTACAATACCTTAAGCTCTAAATCTAGATCCTAAAAATATGTAAATCTATACCTAAAAACCAAAAAACAACCTAAGCCCTAAACCTTAAACCTTGAAAAACCCTAAGGAAACACTTAACCCTCAAAAATCCAATAAATCCAAAACCCCTAAACCTAAAAAACACTAAGCTCCAAACCTATAAAGCCCTAAATCATATATGTAAACCTAAAACATACAAAAACCATAAACACTAACCTAAAACCTAAACCTATAGGCACAAAACCTAAAAACAACATCATAAAACCTAAAGCCTAAACCTAAAAACCTAGATAAAACTGCCTTAATCTAAACCCTAAACCTAGATAAACCATAAGCCTCAAACCCTAAACCCTAACTCAAACCATAGATCCTAAACCTAAAACACTACGAAACCCTAAACTTTAGAAACTCTATATCCATTAAACCCTAAAATAAATCCTAAAACCATTTAAAATGCTAAAAACCCTAAACTTTTAAAAAAAAAGCCCTAAGACCTAAACAACTAAGAAACACTTAACCCTTAAAAAGCCTAAAAAGTACAAAAATCCTAATCTGAGAAACTCTAAGCTCTAAACTCTATAAAGCAAAATCTTATATTTTAAACCTTAAAGAACACAAAAATCCTAAGCCCTCAACCCTAAACTATAAAACCCTAAAAATATTAATCTAACAAACCCAAAGCCTAAATCCTTAAAACCTAGATGAAACCCTTAACCTAAATCCCAAACATAAAAATAACTATAAGCCCTAAACCCTAACCTAAATCCATAAATCCTAAACCTACAACCTAAGAAACCTAAACCCTAAACTAAAGAAACTTTAAACCTTATAAAGTCTAAAATAAACCCTAAAAACCATTCAAAAGCCGACAAAACCCTAGCTCTAAACCCTAAATCCTAAAAATCGGTGAACCCTATACCTAAAAAACATAGCAAAAATAAAAATTGTAAGCCTAAGCACTAAAAACACTAAGAGATACTTCACCCATAAAAGCCTTAAAATTTAAAAACCCTTAACCTAAAATGCTCTAAGCTCTAAACCTATAAAGCCATAAATCTATATGCTAAACCCTAAAAACACAGATAAAACATAGCCCTAAACCTAAATCTATAAAACCTAAAAAACCTTAATGCAAAAAACCCAAGTCCTAAACCTAAAACCCTACATAAAGCCCTTAACTTTAAAACCCTAAACCTAAAACCCTAAACCCTAAACCTTAAACAAAAAGCCCAAAATCCTATAAACCTAAAATAAACCTAAAACCATTTAAAACCCCTACAAAACCCTAATCTCTAAACTCTAAATCCAAAAAATCTGTAACCCTAAACCAAAAAACCAAAAAAAACCCTATGCCATAAACCCTAGACATTTTAAAACAATAAGAAACACTTAAACCATAAAATCCATAAAAAAAAACCCCAAAACCCCTAAACCTAAAATAGTATAAGTTCTAAACCCTATAAATCCCTAAATTGTATATGCAAAATACTAAAAAAATACAAAGAAACCTAAGCTACACCTAAACCTATAAAACCACTGAAAAATCATAAAAGAAACCTTAAAACCTAAATCCCTAAACCTAAACCACGCCTAAACACAAACCTAAACCATAAACCCTAACCTAAAACCATAAATCCTCATCCTAAAACCCTAGAAACCCTAAACCTAAACCTTTAGAAACTCTACATCATATAATACCTTAAAAACCTAAAACCGATTAAAGCCCCTACAAAACCCTAAGCTCTAAACCTTGAATCATAAAAATCTGTAAACCCTAAACCTAAAAACAAAAAAATCTAAACCCTAAACCCAAAAAATTTTAGAAACTCTTAACCCTTAAATCCCAAACCCCAAACCTAAAAAAAACTCTAAGCTCTAAAACCTATAAAGCCCCAAATCGAATATGCTAAAACCCTGAAACTCTAAACCATAAAACCTAAATCCAATAAACATTAAAATAAACCCTAAAATCATTTAAAACCACTAAAAACCTCAAGCTCTTAACCTGAATCGTAAAATCTATGAACTCTAAACCTAAAAAACACAAAAACGCCAAGCCTTATATAAACCTTAAAAAGTCCAAGAAACACTAAACCTTAAAAACCCTACAAAACCTAAAAACCCTAAAACCCCTAAAAACTCCAAGCTCTAAACCCTATGAAGCCTAAATCGTATATGCTAAACCCTAAAACACAACCAAAAAACCCTAAAAACCTTAACCCAAAGAGCCTAAGCCTAAGCCTAATAACTAGATAAAACCCATAACCTAAAACCCTAAACCTAAAAAATCTCTAAGTCCTAAACCTAAACCGTAACCTAAAACCCTTAACCCTAACCCTTAGAAACCCTAAATCAATAAACCCTAAAATAAACACTAAAAATCCATTTAAGACCCCTACAAAATGCCAATCTCTTAACAACAAATTCCTTAAAGTCCGTAAATCCGATACCTAAAAACACCAAAAAAAATCCTAAACCTTAAATCTATAAAACCCTAAGAAACCATAATCTAAAAACCAGCCCTAAACCCTTAAAACTAGATAAAACCCTTAACCTAAAATCATAAACATCAAAAAAGCCTAAGCCCTAAACTCTAAACCTAAACCCTAACCTAAAACCTAAATCCTAAACCTAAAATCTAAGAAACCCTAAACCTTAAAAAGCCTAAATCCTATAAACACTAAAATAAACCCTAAAACCATTTGAAACCCTACAAAACCTAAGCTCTTAACCTAACTCCTAAAAATCTTTAAACCTAAACCTAAAGCACAACAAAAACCCTAAACCCTAAACCTAAACCTAAAAACCTAGAAACAAACCATGAAAACCCTAAAAACACTAAAACCCTAAACTTAAAAAATATCTAAGCTCTAAACCTTATAAAGCCCTAAATCGTATATGCTAATCAAAAAAAAAAAAAAAAAAACCTAAGCCTAAATCCTTAACCAAAAATACTAAAAAACCTTAACCTAAAATCCCAGCCCTAAACCTAAAAAGTAGATAAAACCATTAACCTAAAACCACAAAGCTAATAAAACCCTGGGTCCTAAACCTAAACTCTAACCTAAAGCCTAAGAAATTCTAAACCTTTATAAACCTAAATCCTATAAACCCTAAATTATACCCTAAATTCCATTTATAAGCCATAAATACCCTAATCTCTAAACCCTAAATCCTAAAAATCCGTAAACCTAAACCTAAAAAAAAAAACTTAACCCTAAACCCAAAACCCTAAAAAGCCCATAGAAACACTTAACCCTATAAACCCAAAAACCCCTAAACCTAAAAAAGTCTTAACTCTAAACCCTATATAGCCCTAAAAACACGTAACCCTTAAAAACACTAAAAACATTAAAAAAGAACCTAAGCCTAAACCTAAACCAATAAAACCCTAAAAACCTAGATAAAAACCCTTAGCCTAAAAAATCCTAAGCCCTAAACCTTTAACCCTAACATAAACCCTAAATGCTAAACCTAAACCTTAAGAAACATTCAGCCTTGAAACTTAGAAATCCTAAATCCTATAAACCCTAAAATAAGCCCTAAAATCGTTTAAAACTCTACAAAACCCTAAGCTCTAGACCCTTAATCCTAAAAATCATTACACTAAACCTTAAAAACACAAAACAAAACCTAAGCCTAAGCCTAAACCTAAGAAACACTTAACACTAAAGCCCTAAACCTAAAAAAACTCTAAGCTCAAAACCTATAAAGCCCTAAATCGTATATGCTAAACCCTAAATACACAAAAAATCCCAAAGCCCTAAATCCTAAACCTATAAAATCCTAAAAAGCCCACTTAACCTAAATCCATAACCTAAACCTAAAAACATTGATAAAACCCTTAACCCAAACCTATACCTAAAAACCAAATCCTAAGCCTGCTAAATCCTATACCTAAACCCTAAGAAACCCTAATCACTAAACATTAGAAACCCTAAATCTTATAGACCTAAATCTTATAAAACCCTAGAAACCCTAATCCCTAAACCTTAAGAAACCTAAATACAATAAACCCTAAAACATTTAAACCACAATAAAACCCTAAGTTATAAACCCTAAATCTGAAATATTTGTAAACCTTAAAAGTAAAAAACAGAATAAAAACCTAAGGCCTTACCTTAAAAACTCCAAAGAAATATTTAACCCTTAAAAACCGAAAAAAACCCCAAAAACCTAACCTAAAACCATATATCCTAAACTTAAAACCATAAGAAACCCAAAACGCTAAACCATGTGAAACCCTAAATCCTATAAACCCAAAAACCATTTCAAAACCCTTATAAAACCCTATGCTCTAAAATCTAAATACTAAAAATCTTGTAAGCCCTAAATCCTAAATGCTAAAAATTCTAAGAAATACTTAACCCTTAAAACCCCCTAAACCTAAAATACTCTAAGCTCTAAATGATATAAAGCCTTAAATCTTATATGCTAAACACAAAAAAATACAAAAAAAAAAAAAAAACCTAAGCACTAAACGCTAGACCTATAAAAACCTAAAAAACCTTAACCTAAAAAACCCAAAGCCCTAAACCCTAAAAACCTAGACAAAATTCTTAACCTAAAACCTGAACCTAAAAATCCTAACCCCAAAATGCTAAAATCTAACCTAAAACCCCAAATCCTAAACCTAAAACCCTAAATCTAAACTCTAAACCTTGAAACCCTAAATCCTATAAACCGAAAAACCATTCAAAACCCTCACTCTAAACTCCTAAATAATAAAAATTCGTAACCCTAAATCTAAAATACCCAAAAACACTTAAGCCCATTAATCCTAAACCATACAAAACCATAAGAAATACTAAACGTTAAAACCCATGCAAACACTTCCAAAGGCCCTGGAAACCTAAAAAAAGTATATGCTCTAAACACTATAAAACCTAGAATCGTATTGGTTAAACCCTAAATAACACAGAAAGAATACCTAACAACCCTAAACCATAAACCTGTAAGAACCGTAAAACCTTAACCCAAGAAAACCCAAAGCCCTAAACCATAAAAAAACTCTAGGTAAGACCCTTAACTCTAAAACCACTAAATCTAAAAAACCCTAAGCCCTAAAACCCTAAACCCTATAAACTAAAACCCCAAATCCTAAACCTAAAGCTCCAAAGAAACCCTAAACCCCTAAACCTTAAGAAACCCTAAATCCTATAGTAACCCTTAAATAAACTCCTAAAACCCATTTAAAACCCACTACACAGACACTAAGCCTAAATCTAAATCCTAAAATCTCACATGAAACCTTAAACCTAAAAAACACACAAAAACCCTAAACCTAAACCTTAAGCCTCCTACAAAAACACTTAACCCTTAAAACCCCAAAAAACCCTAAACCTTAATCCATGATAAGCTTTAAACCTCTATAGTAGCCCAAATAAATCGTATATACTAAACTCCAAAAAACTTAAAACATTAAACCTCTAAAATGAAAAAACCTGATAAACTAAAACCCTAAACCTAGAAAACTTCTAAGCCCCTAAAGGCCACTAAATCCTAAACCTAAAACCCTAAGAAACCATAAGCCTGATCTTAAGAAACTTCAATCATATGGCCCAAAATAAAACCTAAAACCATTTAAAACCTACAAAACCTAAACTTTAAACCCTGGTGCAAATCCTAAATTCACACAACCCTAAACCAATATTAAAACACCTGAAAAAAAAGCCCCTAAGCCCCAACCTAAACTCATAAAAACACTTAACTCATTAAAAACCTAAATGGAAAACTCTAAACTAAAAAACTTGTAAACTACTATTAAGCCCTAAATCATATATGTTAAATCCATAAAAACACAAAAAAAAAAAAAAAAAAAAAAAACCAAAGCCCCTAAGGCCCTAAACATAAAAAATCTAAAAAACTCAAAGCCGATAATCCTAAAAACCCTAGCTAATGCCCCCTTAACTTAAAACCCTAAACCTAAAATATACCAGTAGCCTAAACCTTAAACCACTAAACCTAAAACTCTGAATCCTAAACTTAAAACCTAAGGAACCCTACCTAAACTTTAAGAAACCCTAAAAACCATTAAACACCCACTGCAAAACCCTAACTCTAAAACCCAAAATCCTAAAATCTATAAATCCCATAACTCTAAATAACCACAAAAAAAAAAAAAACCTAAGCCCCAAACTCCTAAAGAATACATAACCCTTAAAACCCCTAAAAACCCCAAAAACCCCTAAACCTAAAAAAACTCTAAACTAGAGAAACTCCTATACAGCCCTACCGTCATGTATGATAAACCTTATAAAAAAAAAAAAAACCTCAAGGGCCTAAACTCTAACCTAAAAACCTAACATAATAAACTCTAAAGCCCTAAACCACTAAAAACCAAGTAAAAACCCATTAACCTAAAAAAGAGAGCCACTAGCGCTAAACCACTGTATCTTAGAATCCTAAATCCCTAAACCTTAAACCTGACAAACCTAAATCACTATAAACCATAAAATAACCTAAAAACCAATTAAAACCCCTACAAAACCATAAGTTCTAAACCATAAATCCTTAAAATCAGTAAACCTTTAACCTAAAAAACATAAAAAAAAAAACAAAAAACCCAAAACCCCAAGAAACACTTAACTCTTAAAACCTCTAAAACCCAAAATCCCTAAACCTAAAAAAACTCTCTAAGCTCTTAACTATCTTAAGCCCTAAATCATATATGCTAAACCCTCCTAAAAAAAAAAAAAAAAACATAAAGCCTAAACCTAAACCCTAAAATTTATATTAAGCTTAAAAACCTTAACCCTAAAAATCTCAAGCATACTAAATCCGAAATAAATCATAACCTAAAACTTACTAAACCTAAAAACCCTAAGCCCTAACCTATTCCCGAACCCAAAACCTTGAATCCTAAACCTAAAACCCTAAGAAACACTAAACTCCTAAACCTTAAGAAACCCTAAATCCAATCAACCTAAAATAAACCCTTAAAACCATTAAAGACCCTACACAAACCTCAAGCCTAAGCTCTAAACCATCTCGCAAATCCTAAACATAAAAAACACAAAAAAAAAATACTAAAGCCCCAAACCCTCAAAAACCTTAAGAAAGACCTTAAATTCCATGTAAAAACCATAAAAAGCCACTAAACCTAAAAAAAAAAAACCTCAAAACTCTAAACCTATAAAGATTGTAAATCGACATTTGTAACCCGAAAAAACATTAAAAACATCCTTAAACTCTTAAATCAAAACTTATAAAAATGCTAAAAAATCTTAACCTAAAAACCCAAAGCACTAGAAACCACTAAACCTATATATATAAAACCCTTTACGAAAGAAAGAACCTAAGCCCTAAATCAGTAAATACTGACCTAAAACCATAAATCCCCAAACCTAAAACCCTAAGAAACCTAAGCCCCTATGAACTCAAAGAACCACACAAATCATATAAACCACTAAAATAAACCCTAAAATCCATTTTAAAAACTCCTCACCAAATCCCTATGAGCCTCTAAACTGACCTAAATCTACTAAAAATCCATAACCACAGAAACCTAAAAAAACAAATACTAAACCCAAAACCACTAAAAACCAAAGAAACACTTCACCCACTGTAAACACGCTTTAAATCCCAAATGCCCATCGTAAACCTAAAAAAATTCTTAGCTCTAAACCTATAAAGCCCTATATAGTATATATTAAATCCTAAAAAACTGCACAAAAAAAAACCTAATATAACTTAGTCATAAACCTCAAAAACCTTAACTTTAAAAATCCCTACTTGACCTATAAGATAGCACCTTTAACTTAACCTAAATCCCTGAAAAAAACCTAAAAAAATCTAATCTCTAAGCCCTAAACCTAACATAAAACCTTAAATCCTATACTTAAAACACTAGAAGCCACCTAAACACATGCTCTAAACCTTCAATCATAATATCCATTACACTAAAACATAAAAATATCAAAACCTAAAGCCTCTATGACCCCAACACTAGAAACATCTAGACCTTAGACCTTAAAACTCCTAAAAATCCCAAAAACCCGTCAAACATAAACAAACTTTAAGCTATAAACCCTATTAAGCCTAGCAATCGAGATATGCAAACCCTATAAAACATACAAAAAAAAACCTTAAATACTGCCACTAAATCGAAACCAATAAAACCCTAAAAAAACATACAACCCAAAATCCCAAAGCCCTAAACCATAACAATCCTAGGTGAGCCTTTAACTATAAAACCTTATGCCTAAAAATTCCCTAAACCCTAACCTATAATCAAAGATCCTAAACCTAAAAACCCTAAAACGTGATAAATCTTAAGAAACTCCTAAATCATATAGGCCACTAAAAACCATTTAAAAGGCCCTCATGAAACCCCGATCTCTAGATCTGGCAATCCTAAAAATTCGCTGCGACTCCTGGAAACCTAAAAAAAGGCTGCATTAAAAAATAGGCCTCAGGCCACCTCAAACACTTGCTGGAGAAATGCCACTTAATCCTAAAAAAATCTCAAAAACCCTAAGCCTAGCAAACTCTAAGCTCGAAAAACCTGCAAAGACCCAAATCGTATATGTGCTAGACCACTAAAAGATACAAAAAGTGCCATGAGCCCTAAAACTCCTGTAAACCTATAAAACCTCTAAAGGCAGCCTTAATCCAAAAAAAAAAAAAAACCAAAGCTCCCTAACCCATAAAACTAAGATGGGAGCCATCGACATAAAGATCCAAAACCTCGAAAAATCCTGGAACCCCTAAACTCCTAACAGCCCAAACTTCTGCGTCCTAAATCCTAGAATTCTAAGAAACCCTGGAATCTTAAGAAACCCTCGTCCTATAGGCATCAAAAATAAACCCTAAAATCCATGTGGAACCACTAGGAAACTCCTAAGACCCAAGGCCACTGATCAGCTTTAAAATCCATAAACACTGTGCAAACCTTAAAAACACAAAACTGCAAAAAGGCACTAAGCCCTAAGGCCATTTCAAGAAAAAAACCCTTCTTGTATTTTTTTTGGTTTTTTTTGATTTATGCTAAGGCCCAAAGTGGGAGTGTGCTAAGCATCCTCGACTTCCAAGGGTCGTTAAAATAAAAAGAAATAAAACCCAACCTTAGAAACATCTTTTAACCTGATAGAAACCCGGAGAGAAACCCTCTTAAACTCTAAAATCTAAACTACAAATCTACAAACCTATATATACTGTACTAAATACGTCTAAGCTATACCACAAAAATACTACAAAAAAAAAAAAAAAAAAAAACATAACCCCTAAAAACCCTAAACATATAAAACCACTTACAAACCTTTGTAGGCCTTAAAAAAACTCCAAAGCCACCAAACATTAAAAACATCCAGATAAGACTTATTAACCGAAAAAACCTAAACATTAAAACCTAAATACAAACTCTGAACACTAAAACTCCCAAAACTCGCTGTAACCTAAACTTAAGAAACTATAAATCCTATAAACTCCTATAAACCATTTAAAACCCCCTACAAAACTCTAAGATCTAAAACACTAAATATTAAAAAAATTTATAAACTTTAAACCTAAATATCATAAAAATACCCTAAGACCCTAAACCACCTAAAAACCTATAAAACTCTGAAAACTTCAACTTAAAAAAAGCTCCTAAAAACCTAGGATAAAACCCCTTAAACTAAATTCCTAAACCTTTAAAAACCCTAAGCCCTAAACCCTATAAAAATACAAATGGTATATACTAAACCCTAATAAACACAAAAATAATCCTAAAGAAACCATAAGCCCTAAACCCAAAACCTACAAAATCATAATAAACCTTAACCTAAATAACCCAAAGCCCTAAACCCTAAA
This sequence comes from Solanum pinnatisectum, assembly GCA_035578085.1. Classification (NCBI taxonomy): domain Eukaryota; kingdom Viridiplantae; phylum Streptophyta; class Magnoliopsida; order Solanales; family Solanaceae; genus Solanum; species Solanum pinnatisectum. The sequence goes on from JAWPEI010000124.1 coordinate 118,238, forward strand.
AATGTAGCTAGAAACCTAAACCTAAACCTAAAACTCTAAACCTAAAAAAACCATAAGCCCTAAACCCTAAACACTAACCAAAAACCCTAAATCCTAGACCTAACACCCTAAGAAACCCTAAACATTAAACCTTAAGAAATCCTAAACACAATAAACTCTAAAAAAACCCTAAAACCCATTTAAACCCACAACAAAACCCTAAGCTCTAAATCGTAAATCCTTAAAATTCGTAAACCTTAAACCTAAAAATAGAAAAAAACCTAAAGCCTAAGAAACACTTAATCCTTTAAACCCATAAAAAACCCAAAAACCCCTACACCTAAAAAACTCTAAGCCCTAAACCATATAAAGCCTAAATTGTATATGCTAAAGCCTAAAAAACATAAAAGAAAAAACCTCAGCCCTAAACACTAATCCTATAAAACCCTAAAAAAATGTAACCTAAAAATCCCAAAGCCCTAAACCCTAAAAAGCTACACAAAACCGTTAAACTAAAACTCTAAACTGAAGAAAACCCTAAGCCCTAAACCCTAACATAATATCCTAAATCCTAAACCTAAAAACATAAGAATCCCTATATCCTACAAACCCAAAATTAATCCCTAAAACCATTTATAACCCCTAGAAAACCCTAAGCTCTAAACCCTAAATCCTAAAAATCACAAACCCTTAACCTAAAAACACACAAAAACCATGGGTTGTCACCCTAAATCTTAAAAGAAAAAAAAAAAAAACCCTAAGAAACACTGAACCCTTCAAACCCAAAAACCCCTAAACCTACAAAACTCTAAGTTCTAAACACTATAAAGCCCTAAATCGTATATATTAAAGCCTAAAAAACATACACAAAAAGCCCTAAGCCCTAACCCTAAAGCTTTAAAATCCTAAAAACCCTTAACCAAAAACCCAAAGCCCTAAACCTAAACCCTATAAAAAACCTTGTACCCAAACCCAAAACCTAAAAAACCCCTAAATTCTAAACCTAAAACCCTAAGAAACCCTTAACCTTAAAACTTTAAAAAAACTCTAAATCCTATAAAACCTAAAATAAACCATAAAACCCATTTAAAACTCTAAGCTCTAAAACCTAAATCATAAAAATCGGTAATCCTAAACCTAAAAAACAACCTAAGCCATAAACCTTAAATCCTAAAAAACCCTAAGAAACGCTTAACCCTTAAAAAGACTAAAAACCCTAAGACCCCAAACTAAAATCTCTAAGCTCTAAATCCTATAGAGCCCTAACTAGTATATTCTAAACCTTTGAAAACACAAAAAAAACCCTAAGCCCTAAACTCTACACCTAAGAAACCTTAACCTAAAAAACCCAAAGCCCTAAACCCTATAAACCAAGATAAGACCCGTAACCTAAAACCCTAAACCTAACAAAAACCTAATACATAAACCGTAAACCCTAACCTAAATACCTAAATCCTAAACCTAAAACCCTAAGAAACCCTTAACCCTAAA